>CM070106.1:19783836-19874308 GCA_036178185.1 Liparis tanakae
GGTGTCTTTAAGGTGTCTTTGGGGTGACTTTGGGGTGTCTTTAGGGTGTCTTCAGGGTGACTTTGGGGTGTCTTTAAGGTGTCTTTGGGGTGACTTTGGGGTGTCTTCAGGGTGTCTTCAGGGTGACTTTGGTTGATTATTGTAGGCCGTTCTCTTGCTCTCATGCAGCTGTCTGGGTGAATCTGTGTTCATGACTCTGATGCTGAGGGGACTGGGTGTTAGAATGTGGCCCAGGAGGAGGAGGAGGAGGGTTGGGGGGGGGGGGGGGGGGCTGTGTGTCCAAGTACTTGTGTGAGACCGGGCAGTAGGGGGGGGGGTTAGGGCAGATTGTCCATGGCGCTGAATGAAGTTATTTCCAGGCCCCCTCTGTCCATCTGTTACCGTGGCAGCAGCAGTGGCCGAGGTGTTGCCATGGCGAGGAGGTGGACACAAAAAGGCGTGGCGTGGGAACGGGTCCAGGGGTCAGGAGTGAGGTTCAGGGGGGGTCAAAGGTCACCGCCAGCTGGACAGCACACAAGAGGAGGCCGGTGGTGAGAAAAGAAGGAGGGGAAAGTTTTGGTTTTCTTTCTCCCTTTTCTTTTTCACCCTTTCTTCTCGGTGTGGGGGGAGAAAGACGTCCGAAGAGGAGTGGACACAACTGGACGTTAACATTGAACTGGGGGCGGCGAGATGAAGAAGAGTGTGTGTGTGTGTGTGTGTGTGTGTGTGTGTAGGAGGGGGGGGGTCACAGATTGGGGCCCCAACATTGTCCAGGCCCTGGGAGACCTCATGCCTACACAGCGCTCTGCTCCACGTCCACACCGGAGAGACCGTGAGGGGACGCGGACGGCCTGTCTGCGTGCGTCTGCCTGTCTGCCTGTCTGCCTGTCTACGTGCAACAGCCTGTCTGCGCACGTCGACATGTCTGATCTCGATGTGTCTGCGTGCGATGGCTCGTTTGACGTGCGTCTGTATGCGTCTGCGCGCATCTGCGTGCATCGGCCTGTCTGCGTGTAACGGCCTGTCTGCGTTCGTCTGCGTGCAATGTCCTATCTGCGTGCGACTGCCTGTCTGCATGCAACGGCGTGTCTGCGTGCGATGGCTCGTTTGACGTGCGTCTGCGTGCATCTGCGTGCGTTGGCCTGTCTGCCTATCTGCATGCGACTGCGCGTGTGCGTGTGGCGATGTCCTGTCTGCGTGTGATGTCCTGTCTGCGTGCGACTGCCCGTCTGCGTGCGATGTCCTGTCTGCGTGCGACTGCCCGTCTGCGTGTGATGTCCTGTCTGCGTGCGACTGCCCGTCTGCGTGCGATGTCCTGACTGCGTGCGACTGCCTGTCTGCGTGCGACTGCCCGTCTGTGTGCGATGTCCTGTCTGCGTGCGACTGCCTGTCTGCGCGCGACTGCCTGTCTGCGTGCGCTCCCAACGGCTCACAGACAATAAGACGGGTAATAAATAATTAGTTGATGTTTTATTGACCAATTCTGTTTATTTCCCTTTAAGTTGTGAACTGAAGGATTCACATATCTCAGTAGAGTTGATTTAACTTTGCTTGCACATTCTGCCGGACACGCTGGGTCAGAATACCTGTTGTAATGTAGATGGAAAAGGAAAAAGATCTAAATGTATATAATTATTTAAACTTAGCCACTCCCCCACTCCGTTAGAACGACACTAGATTGTAAATGGTTGGACACAACCAAAGCACACAGGAGATCAACAGTAAACGTTCATCTTTTATTGACTTTACTTTGAGTCACTTTGAGTTCCCTCTGGGCCAAAGCTTTTATTGTGAAAGGTCGTAAAGGAGTGGATATCTGTTCCCCGTGTCGTCTTGGTTCTGGCCTCGGAGCCCACAGGTACATTTTGAATACGGGATTGGTGCATGACTTTATTCACGCTACAAAATCTCATAATTTTTTTCCTGCGTCCACCTTATGAATAAATGAGGTTACATATAACTCACTCCTAAAGGACGACGCACGCCGCTTGACCTCCAGGCGTCAACATTTGACCTGCAGGCGTCAACATTTGAATATGTACAAATTAATTCTCCTGATTTGATGCTCTTTTCCTGCAAAGCATTCCGACTACTCATGAAATACCCCCCCCCCCCACAAACACACACACACACACACACACACACGCACACACACACACACATACACACGCACACAGTGCACCATCAAGCTCCGCCCCCGGTGGCCGATTGAAACGTCCACCTGCCCCGTGGCCAACGGGGAGCGACGGCGGAAAACCGAGAGCCGCATCACTGGATAACACATTATGACAACGTGGATAAGGAGTCGCTTACAATGCAATTACACGCACACGAACACACACACACACACACACACACACACACAGCGTGGACACACTGGGGCCCCCTGAGACCCTAATGGCGGCTGCGGCCCGTCCTCGTCCCCAGTAATAGGATTAGCGGGACGCGGCGGGGCAAGTCCAAGGCTCCGTTTGGCACCTTTTGTCCCGCAGCCCCGAGACGCAGATCCCCGCAAAGGGAGGCGGGACAAAGGCTTTGAACACCGTGTTGTAGCGACAGATATTCCCCGGTGGGAGCGCGCCGCGCGCCGCCGGCCGCCGCGCGGGGGAACTTTCTGACGACTCAATTAATATTTGAGAGAAAAGCTGCTTTTTTTCCTCCTGTTCAAACGTCTCACGGTGTTCACTGACGGGTACAGATCTGAGTGGATATGGATATGGATGTGTGTTCTTCAATCAATTGAAAGTCTAAAAATGATTCTTTGAATGGGAATTATGACCCCCCCCCCCCCCCCCTCGGTACGCGTTCATCCCATAGCACGACATTCATTCTGAACAATTAACAACAAAAATGAAGGGAAGACATGATTACAATGCTTTGTTATTATTGTATATATATATATATATATATATATATATATATATATATATATATATTTGTTATCTCTTCATCTGTTATTTAGATTTTTTGCCGGATTTTTCAGTTTTTTGTCTTTTTATTCCAAACGAAACAGAAACATTGAACGCATCGCTCCCCCTTATGACACAAACAACACATTTATTAAGTGGAACCGTTAATATTTGACTGTATTTTCAGCGGGTTTGTCTTTCTGTCTGTCCGTCTTTCAATCAGGGGGTTGGATGTTCGATCCCCGCCCTGGTCCATGTGTCCTTGAACAAGACTCTTCACCCTGAGTGTCTCCCTGTAGCCGCTCTACGGTGTGTGGATGTGTGATGTAATATCTAAGATCTCCAAACGTGCATGAAGAGGTTTTATTGGTCAGGTTGTTTTATGAGCAGTTTTCTGTTCCATAAAAAAGAAGAAGAAACCCGCGAAACGTGGAATAAAAGATCCACATGATTCACAAAAACACAGCACATCACAGTGTCTGATTTAATATGGAATATAGACCCTTTTGGACCGGATGCAACTTTTAAATATATATTTTTTAAATCTCCCGTACCCCAATTTGGGAACACCTGATCCAGAGCACATCGTATGACGGCGCTGTCAAAAAGGAAAATGAGCTATTTATAGCGTATCCAACTACAATCTAAAGTCCTAAGGTATAAATACAGATTCATATTTTCGGCTCGTAGAGACAAAAAAAAAACTTGAATTTTGAATTTTCACATTGTATTCAAAGAGTTTCACCCTCATGAAACCTATCCCGTGACTTTTGATGAACAGTCTCTCCGCTGCTCGCGCTATAACGTCTTCATTGAGGAAGCAGAAGCTCCTGAACTGCCTTCTCATCTCTCTGAGATGCACCGAGCAGCTCGAGCGGTTATTGACATTCCCGATGATCTCCTCACATCCGTGCGGCGACACAGAGGCGCTCTGTCCTCTCCCCTCCCGGTGCATTCTGGGAGAGCGACCAAAAAGCAGTTTACGACCGAGAGCCGCTGACGCTCACTTCCTGCCAAGAATCCGACAGACGAGGTTCAAAGTGACCGGCGGTCGCTCACGAACTCGCCTGCAGCGAGGAGCGACCTCGGCACGCGCGTTTGAAGGTCGAGCTTTGGGAGCGTTCTCTCCATCGGGACTTTAGTCTTTGTTTTCTTTTCAAACCACGAAGCACCGAGAGCACCACAGCCCAACGGTCTCCTCAAAACAACAACAACTCATCCACCAGGAACAAGGACAGAGGAGGAGGTGGTTCAAACTCTTGAGGGCCCCATGTGGCACCCAGAAGGAGATAGGAGCTCAGTGTATCCTAAAACAAGGAGATAGGAGCTCAGTGTATCCTAAAACAAGGAGATAGGAGCTCAGTGTATCCTAAAACAAGGAGATAGGAGCTCAGTGTATCCTAAAACAAGGAGATAGGAGCTCAGTGTATCCTAAAACGAGGAGATAGGAGCTCAGTGTATCCTAAAACGAGGAGATAGGAGCTCAGTGTATCCTTAAATATCCACAAGTAGAGAGAGAAGAGGAGATAGGAGCTCAGTGTATCCTAAAAAGAGGATATAGGTGCTCAGTGCATCCTTAAACGAGGAGATAGGTGCCCAGTGTATCCTTAAATATCCATAAGGAGAGAGAAGAGGAGATAGGAGCTCAGTGTATTCTAAAATGAGGAGAGGAGCTCAATGTATCCTAAAACAGGGAGATAGGAGCTCAGTGTATCCTAGAGGAGAGAGGTGCTCGGTGTATCCTAGAGGAGAGAGGAGCTCAGTGTATCCTAGAGGAGAGAGGAGCTCAGTGTATCCTAGAGGAGAGAGGAGCTCAGTGTCTCCTAGAGGAGAGAGGAGCTCAGTGTATCCTAGAGGAGAGAGGAGCTCAGTGTCTCCTAGCGTCCCCCCTCCTCTCAGCCTCTAGCAGCATCTCTAGGTCTGGACCAGGTGAACCTGGTTCAGGTCTAACTATCAGACCATCAAGAGGAAATTCTCCAGTCTCCATGAGGGGGCGGAGCCTCCAGGACTGAAGGTGGAGCTGGTTCATAAAAGAGGAGGAGCTTGATACCCAAAGGCTCTGGCTCCTCCTACTTTAGACTCTATGAACCACAAGTAGCCCCGCCTCTAGTAAGGCAACTCTCTAGTGGGGTAACATGGTACTACAAGCTCTCTAGTGGGGTAATATGGTACTACAAGCTCTCTAGTGGGGTAATATGGTACTACAAGCTCTCTAGTGGGGCACTACGGTACTACAAGTTCCTTAAGATATGATGGAGCACCAATCAAGGCTTTGTAGGTTAGGAGAATAACTTTAAATGTAATTCTCTATGTTACAGGGACCAGTGCCGAGCAGCTAGTGCAGGAGTCATGTGACCTCTGGTCTTAGTGTTGGTGAGAACACGAGCTGCAGCATTCTGGATCACCTGGAGGGACCTCAGAGACTGAAGACCGACAGCAGGGCCCGCAGCACCAACTGCTGTTCCTGCTAAGCTCTCGGTCTGCAGCCCCCGGGAGGACCTGATGGGTTCCTGAGCTGCTCCTCTGGAAACCCGTCCACTTCCATATCAGGCCATGGACGTACAAAGAGAAGTGCATCCAGAGTTGGGCCCCTTTATTCCTGTGACGGTGCATAAGGCCACAAAGTGCTGACTGCAGGGTACCGGTACCCGGGTCCTCCGCATGCTCCCGGCCCACAGGAGCAAACGCACTAACATTTCCTCTAAGCCGCCTCCCAGACTCCTGGTTTCATTTTGCCTATAGGGAAATTACTCACGAATTAAGGAGCTATTTAAATGTTCATTCTGTGGAGGTTGATTTCACTCAAAACATGTTCCGCTGTCTCTTTCAGAATAAAAGGGGGAAAAGGTATATTTGGGCCTGATTGCATCATGTGACGGACACAGAAGTTGCTCGGTGGGGGTTGGGGGGGGGGGGGGGGTCCTCATGCCGAGGGGCAGACAGGGTGGATGGATGGGGGCAAGCGACCAGGGCTTCCCCCCCAGGAGGAACATTGACCTGATTTAATCTATGGATATGAGCATATTAATCATGCACTTTGTCTCGTACACGTTTTACACCAAACTACGAACTTTAATGAAAGAAAACAAGTGGATGTGGGTCCTGCCCGAGGAGCTGGGGATGAAAACTGTTTGAGATGCTGCCTGATGTTTTATACCTTTTGTATCCTTCATTGTTGCTCCTAAAAGCACACAATGCATCGTGTTCATGGCTTTCGCTGCTCATGCTCTATAACTCAGAGACGCTTACATACAAAAATGAACCATTCAAATCAAATGTTTATTCAGTTATTTAGTTAGATTTTGCAGAAAATATTGTTTTAGTGAAAACAATAATCCTTAATGCAGAATTGATTTGAGATAAAGCTGGACATGTTCAGCACGATGACATCATGCATCCACACAGCTCTCAGGAGGACCAACACCACCTGAGAAAGGCTTGTTTTATCTGATTATAAACATGTTTAATAAGGAACTCAGACATATGCATGTATTATTTCATGCTTTTAACCTGTTATCATTATCATTAGTGTCTTTAAATAGACATTAGAGATGTCTATTTTAGTGAAATGATAAACTTATGAACATGTTGTATTTCCCAAATATAAACTGGTAGATGCCCCCCCCCCTCTCTCTCTCTCTCTCTCTCTCTCTCTCTCTGCACTGAAAGACCAGATGAATTAATATGAGCGATAACAAAAAAAAGAAAGAAAGAGGGAAATGGTCTGAGAGAATTGATTACAAGGAAGAGCTCCAAAGAAAGGAAACCCTTCCTCTTCCAGGCAAAGTCGTGCCCTCGCAAGAACAGTTGTAATGACAAAAATGAATGTGTGTGTGTGTGTGTGTGTGTGTGTGTGTGTGAGAAAAGAGTGCTGCATGTGATTATAGGGCGAGGGCCGGTCCGGGACCACACCAGGCACCTTGAACTCCACCCGGCCCGTCTCTGGGGCGGGTTCAGGTATTGTAGCCGGGCCTGACAGGGTCAAGAGGGGAGACGGGGGGACAAGGCCGGGGACAAGGCCGCCCACGGGGTCACGGGGGGCCAGAGAACATGGGGGGAGGTATTGGCAGATTTTCATGGGGGGGGGGGGGGGGGGGGAGATGCGTGCAGATGCTCAATATGCAGATGTCTAATCGAATTGTGCGACGATGAATTGGTTCCCCCTCCTGATTAGCATGAGGACAATCCCCGGCGGCGGCTCAGGGGTCAGCGGAGTCGTCCCCCCCTGCCCCCCCCACCCCCCCACGGACAAAATGAGCAGCCGGCTTGCAGACGCCCCCCGAGAACGTGTGAACTTGGAGTAGACTTTACTCAATGACAGGGACATATTGATGGATTCAGATGTCTGTGTGTCTGTCTGGGAGCGTCGGACATCTGCCATGAAGGGTCTCCATGTGTCTCTACAAGTCTCTATGTGTCTCTAATGTCTCTACAATGTCTCTCTCAACGTGTCTCCATGGGTCTCTACAAGTCTCTATGTGTCTCTAATGTCTCTACAATGTCTCTCTCAACGTGTCTCCATGGGTCTCTACAAGTCTCTATGTGTCTCTAATGTCTCTACAATGTCTCTCTCAACGTGTTTCCATGGGTCTCTACAAGTCTCTATGTGTCTCTAATGTCTCTACAATGTCTCTCTCAACGTGTCTCCATGGGTCTCTACAAGTCTCTATGTGTCTCTAATGTCTCTACAATGTCTCTCTCAACGTGTTTCCATGGGTCTCTACATGTGACTCTACTCATAAGTTTCACGCATGAATATTAAATAATCCTTCACAAGCAGTCTGCGTATGAAGTAGAATTCATCTGCCATGGTCCATGTTGGGTGCATTGCCTCATCTCATTGGTCTACCATTATTCACAGGCAGTGTATACATACACTGTTATAAGTACTAGTACCACACTGTGTAAATACTCTGTTATAAATACTAAATTATTATGACTCATAGATTGATGTAAAAGCAGGATTGGTGTTAGTGGAGCTAACGTTAACTATGATTCTGCAGTGAGAGACGTCTGATGTTGTTCTGTTCATAAAACTTCATAACATTAGCAGAAAAATCCATCTATCCATTGTCCTCCACTTGTCCTGGGTCTGGTCTCAGGCAGCAGACCCAGCAGGCTGACCCAGACTTCCCTCTCTCCTGCAACACGTTCCCGCTCTTTCTGGGGGATCCCGAGGCGTTCCCAGGACAGCCGGGAGATGTGATCCCTCCAGCGTGTCCTGGTCTTCCCCGGGGTCTCCTCCCAGATGGACGTGTCTGTAAGACCTCTAAAGAGAGGCGTCCAGGAGGCCTGAACCACCTCAGCTGACTCCTTTCGACGAGAAGGAGTAGCGGCTCGACTCCAAGCTTCCTCCTGATGTCCGAGCTCTGTACCCTCTCTCTAAGGCTGAGCCCGGCCACCCTACGGAGGAACCTTGTTCTTTCAGTCCCGACCCAAAGTTCGTGACCATCGGTGAGGGTTGGAACGTTGACCGACCAGTAAATTGAGAACTTTGCCTTTCACCAAGACCTTTCAGCTTCTCTTCACCAAGACGGACCGGTACAGCGCCTCGTTCACTACTGCAGCTTCACCGATCCGCCTGTCGATCTCTCCATCCTACCCTCACTCGTGAACAAGACCCTGAGATACTTGAACTCCTTCGCTTGGGATAGGCACTCTGTCCCGACCTGGAGGGAGCAATCCACCGGTTTCCGGCAGAGCACGATGGCGTCAAATGTGGAGGTGCTGACTCTGATCCCCGCCGCTTCATACTCAGCTGCAAAACGCCCCAGTGAGTGCTGGAGGTCATGGTCTGAGGATGCTAACAGGACCACATCATCTGCAAACAGCATAGAGGCGAACCAGAGACCCCCAAATCTGACCTACTTCACCCTCAGGCTGCGCCTAGATATCCTGTCCATGACAATCCCAAACAGGACCCTGAAACTTGACCTCAGTGTCTCTCTCCAGGACACTGTGGGGGAATTTAACCACCAACCCCTGTAGTTAAAGAACAACTCGCGGAGCCACAGAATGTATGAACTTGATTTAAAAACACATAAGAGGACGATGTGCTGGGAAAGAATGTTTTATTCCTCTGATAAATGCAACATTTGAGAAAAATTAGACAAAAAATTTGAAAGATATTTGTGAAAGTGAGAATTTGTTGTAGGCAAACAATGTCAAAAACTATCCCCCAATCATTGGTTAAATAATAGCAAATTATCTTAAAGAATCTGGAAAGTATCCCAAAACGTATTAGTAAAATGTATATGAAAAGTATTTAGTGTAAGAAAAAAGGTGATTGTGTTCATTAAATAATGCACCACAATGTGAAAACAAAGTGTTGTAGTTTGATTCCGGTGCTCTGGCTGCTCCTTCCTCTGAGGCTCACACGCATCAGAGCGGTGCTGCCCTCTAGTGGTCGCAGAAGGAAATGCACACTCTCGACTCAAACTGAGGATTATCCTTACATCCACGTTTCAGGTTATATCAAGTAGATGTGGTTCTGTGTTCTCTCTTCATGTCTTCAGGTCTATATGTCTCTTCATGTCTTCAAGTCTTCAGGTCTTCAGGTCTTCAAGTCTTCAGATCATCGTGTCTTCAGGTCATCAGGTCTTCAGGTCATCAGGTACTCGTGTCTTCATGTCTTCATGTCTTCATGTCTTCAGGTCTTCATGCCTTCATGTCTTCATGTCTTCATGTCTTCAGGTCTTCATGTCGTCATGCCATCATGTCGTCAGGTCTTCAGGTCTGCAGGTCATCATGTCTTCATGTCTGCAGGTCGTCAGGTTTGCAGGTCTTCATGTCTGCAGGTCTTCATGTCTGCAGGTCTTCATGTCATCAGGTCTTCAGGTCATCAGGTCTTCATGTCTGCAGGTCTTCATGTCTGCAGGTCTTCATGTCATCAGGTCTTCATGTCTGCAGGTCTTCATGTCTGCAGGTCTTCATGTCATCAGGTCTTCAGGTCATCAGGTCTTCATGTCATCAGGTCTTCAGGTCATCAGGTCTTCATGTCATCAGGTCTTCATGTCTGCAGGTCTTCAGGTCTTCAGGTCTTCAGGTCTTCATGTCATCAGGTCTTCATGTCTGCAGGTCTTCATGTCTGCAGGTCTTCAGGTCTTCATGTCTGCAGGTCTTCATGTCTGCAGGTCTTCATGTCTGCAGGTCTTCATGTCTGCAGGTCTTCAGGTCTTCAGGTCTTCATGTCTGCAGGTCTTCATGTCTGCAGGTCTTCATGTCATCAGGTCTTCATGTCTGCAGGTCTTCAGGTCTTCAGGTCATCAGGTCTTCATGTCTGCAGGTCTTCATGTCATCAGGTCTTCATGTCTGCAGGTCTTCAGGTCTTCATGTCTGCAGGTCTTCATGTCTGCAGGTCTTCATGTCATCAGGTCTTCATGTCATCAGGTCTTCATGTCTGCAGGTCTTCAGGTCTTCAGGTCTTCATGTCTGCAGGTCTTCATGTCTGCAGGTCTTCATGTCTGCAGGTCTTCATGTCATCAGGTCTTCAGGTCTCTGGGAGCTGCTCTACAGCTGGCCCTCAGCAGCGCACCCTGCTGATGGGCACAGCTCCCAACAGGCCCCAAGAAGTGAAACTACAGATTTGCTGATATATCACATAATTATATAACACATTAACTATTGAGCGAGTAAGGTAGGTGCTTGTTCCCCTTGGTGTTGCTGCCCCGTTTCCATGGTAACCGTGAGAGGAACCGGCCACCTGTGGTGAGATGGACCGTTTACACGTCTTCCTTTGGGGGGCCCAAGGCTTTGGTTCACCGTTTTAAGATAGATGTGCTCTTCCTTTTGTACGGTGCACTTCTTAACTGAGAAAACACTTCACATGACTATTGAAAAAAAAGTTTTTTTATTAAAAGACAGAAGAACAACATAGACTTCACACCTAGAGGACGACAACACAGTGGACACAACTTGATAAAGTCGGAGTATTGAAGAATGGTGTGTGTGTGTGTGTGTGTGTGTGTGTGTGTGTGTGTGTGTGTGTGTGTAATGTAAAGTAATGTTTTGAACATTTGTGAAAGGGTCCTTTTCCTAGGTCTGCAAATAAAAAGATAAATGTGATGTTTAAGAGAGTGAGTACTTAATTGAAACACATGTTATTAACAGGGTTCTCAAGTTCTAAAGACAGGTAAGAGTGACTGATGCTTTATTTTCATTGGTTGCTGTATTAAATCTTACCCACAACCGATAGGTTTTTTTCTGATTGGCTATTGTGTAGCCCAGCTCTTCGTTTTGATTGGCTGATACGTGGCACCAAGCAGCAGAACTCACGGTGACGGCAGCGCGGCCAGCTCATGTTGGCGCTGCGGCACATTAAAACATTAAATAGCCAAGTTTTTTTCAGCGTGATAAATACGACGTGTGGCAGGAGTGCGTGACTTAAGACCGAAATGCGTGACTGTCACTCTCAATGTGTGACACTTGAGAGCCCGCTGTTCTGTCATTTTTTGCTGTCTTGTCAGAATTTGCTACCGCTGCATAAACCGATAGGTGTGTATCGATTCATGCTACCCGATCTGATAGGATGTTATTGTACTATCAAAATATGCTTTTCTTTTAAAGTTCAATGTTTCACTTTTCACTGTTAAAGTGTTTATCTTCAACACTAAATACCCTCATAATAAACCAGTGCTTTATTATGATAATGTGAACAAACTCATGTTTACAATCATTTGTTGACACAAAAGAAATAGCAACTGCTTATCACTCATTAATCTACATGTCATTACTACGTATTATTACTACTGTACAATATACATGCTGAATGTAGTTTTTACTAGGGTAATAATCGGGATTTTGAGGCTGTCACTCCCCGTTATCAGACGTGCATCGACAGGGTGGCAAAACATTATGGGCGTGTCAAAAAAAAAAATCGGAAAATCGACTCGGCGCATGCGCAATACCACGAGGTAGCAGTTCTCGACAAGTAGCATGAAATGATAGAACACCGGCCCTACCGTAGTCTCTGCTCGTTGTGTCTGTCTGAACATCTTCTTCTGCTGCTAACTTCGGGACACTTTGGGGTAAATAGGATGTGTATGCAGCGAACAGGTTTACAGATGCGCTCCTTAGCGCCATCTATCGTCGCGGAACCAACACGCTTCGGCCCAAATCAGAATTTCTTTTGCCGTGAGAAATTGGTTGTGTGGCGTGAGAGCGTGTGAAAACACGCAAAAGCGTGTGTCACACGGCGAAACTATGAGAGTTGGCAGCTCTGTATTACTGGTTTGAGGTGTGGCGCACACAAGGCTTACATGTTTATCTGCATAAATACATTTTATATCTATAAAACACAATGAAGTTCACTGTTTCGACTGCACCTGTAACAGTTCAGCTCCACACCTTCCTTCTTGTATTAGTTCTTCTCATCCTGTCTTTAACTATCACGTCTTTCCAGATCCTGCTTCCCACCTTCTTCTTCTTCTTTGAGGTTTATTGGCGGCTGCTTCCCACCTCGTCAGTCCAGCTCCCTTCACCTGCCTCTGATCACCTCGTTAGTCCCTCATTCCCTTCACCTGGTCCTCACGCCCGTCTCACCTGCCTCTGATCACCTCGTTAGTCCCTCATTCCCTTCACCTGGTCCTCACGCCCGTCTCACCTGCTGCCCATTCCCTCGTTAGTCCCTGTCTACTGAGGCCACGTTTACACATAGCCGGGTATTTACAGAAACAAATATTTCTGCCCCTCCGTTTTCAAAAATAACGTTGTACATACAAGGTCGTTTTCAAAAAAGTTCCTGTTTATATGAACCCGCATAACTATCGCGTGCGCTCACGCTCAGTGCGGCAGAGCCGGTGGCCGACCTCGGGACGGGACCCACTGGGCGGACCCCACCTCGGGGCCGGAACCCCACCTCGGGGCCGGGACCCCACCTCGGGGTCGAGCTGCCGGCCCTCACTGTCACTGCGCCACGCGGTTTCCATTCACCCTCTGACTCGCACGTGCGTCAGACTCCTAGGTCCATGTTTCAAGACGGGTCGGGTGGGTTGCCGACATCGCCGCAGACCCCTGACGCCTTTTACGAGAGCCGATCCACGCCCTGGCGACACAACGCGGTTGGGGCGCATTGTGAAGCATTTTTAATCGCATACTGTGACGTTTGCCAACCTAAAACTCTGTTTGACCTCGTTCACACGCAAACACACAAACGGCGTTTTCAGAAATCTCCACTTTGGCCGGAGTTTTTAGGAATGATCGTTTTCCGTGATAAAACCTCCGTTTTCGTGTAAATGAAAGGCCAAAACGCATGAAAATATATGCGTTTATATGCGTTTTTCCATCGTGTAAACGGGGTCTAAGATCTTGTCTACACAAATGCATATATTTTCATGCGTTTTGTTCTTTCATTTACACAAAAACTGAGGTTTTATCACAGAAAACGATCATTTCTAAAAACTCCGGCCAAAGTGGAGATTTCTGAAAACTCTGTTTGTGTGTTTGCGTGTGAACGAGGTCAAACAGAGTTTTAGGTGGTCAAACGTCACAGTGTGCGACTAAAGATGCTTCACGTCATGTGAGCGTACTATGTCTACAGTTAGTTTGCCTACTGATCATGGATGGTGTCTTGGTAGTGCTCGTTTGAGCGTTAATGCAAACCCTTTTGGTCGGTTTGTATTTACAAACACAACTGATTCTTTACATCGAGGAGCAGAGGAGAAGAACTGCCCGGAGGTCAGCAGTCCTTCAGCTTTCGATACTCCCAAGACGTCGGTGCATTGCCTGCCAGCGTCGCCGGCGACGCTTTTGGATCCGACCAGGGTGAACCGCCGTCTGGGGGGAACACTTCGAAAAAGAACTCGCCCTCCCGGAAGTATGATGTATTAGTTATGATGGCGTCCGGAGGCGTATTTATGCGGGTTCATATAATCAGAAACTTTTCTGAAAACGACCTTGTGTGTACAATGTTATTTTTGAAAACGGAGTGGCAGAAATATTTGTTTCTGTAAATACCCGGCTGTGTAAATGTGGCCTCAGGAAGACGGAGCTGTCGCCCTTTGGGTTCGACTCCCACGTGAAGAACATCTCAAGGACTGATTCTTTCATCAGAGTAACATTTAGAAACATCAGGCACACCATGTCTCCAAAAGATGAAGAAAACAACTGTTTCACATGTTTGTTACTTCTTGACCAGATTACTGCAACTCCTCATTATCAGGCTGCTCCAATAAGTCTCCTAGGTCAACTCCTTATGATCAGTCAATGGGAAATGTTGACCCTCATGTCTGACCCTCATGTCTCTGACCCTCATTTTCCTGACCCTCATGTCCCTGACCCTTATGTCTCTGACCCTCATGTCTGACCCTCATGTCTCTGACCCTCATGTTCCTGACCCTCATGTCTCTGACCCTCATGTGCCTGACCCTCATGTCTTTGACCCTCATGTCTCTGACCCTCATGTCTCTGACCCTCATGTTCCTGACCCTCATGTTCCTCACCCTCATGTCTCTGACCCTCATGTCTCTGACCCTCATGTTCCTCACCCTCATGTCTCTGACCCTCATGTCTCTGACCCTCATGTCCCTGACCCTCATGTCTCTGACCCTCATGTCTCTGACTCTCATGTCTCTGACCCTCATGTCTCTGACCCTCATGTCCCTGACCCTCATGTCTCTGACTCTCATGTCTCTGACCCTCATGTCTCTGACCCTCATGTCTGACTCTTATGTCCCTGACCCTCATGTCCCTGACCCTCGTGTCCCTGACCCTCATGTCTCTGACCCTCATGTCTCTGACCCTCATGTCCCTGACCCTCATGTCTCTGACTCTCATGTCTCTGACCCTCATGTCTCTGACTCTCATGTCTCTGACCCTCATGTCTCTGACCCTCATGTCCCTGACCCTCATGTCTCTGACCCTCATGTCTCTGACCCTCATGTCCCTGACCCTCGTGTCCCTGACCCTCATGTCTCTGACCCTCATGTTCCTGACCCTCATGTCTGACCCTCATGTCTCTGACCCTCATGTCTCTGACCCTCATGTCCCTGACCCTCATGTCTCTGACCCTCATGTCCCTGACCCTCGTGTCCCTGACCCTCGTGTCCCTGACCCTCATGTCTCTGACCCTCATGTCTCTGACTCTCATGTCCCTGACCCTTGTGTCTCTGACCCTCATGTCTGACCCTCATGTCCCTGACCCTCATGTCTCTGACCCTCATGTCTGACCCTCATGTCTCTGACCCTCATGTCTCTGACTCTCATGTCCCTGACCCTCGTGTCCCTGACCCTCATGTCTCTGACCCTCATGTCCCTGACCCTCGTGTCCCTGACCCTCATGTCTCTGACCCTCATGTCCCTGACCCTCATGTCCCTGACCCTTGTGTCCTCATGGTCATTGTTAAGACCACTCCATTGTTTCTGATAATACAGCTTTGTCCTGAAGAAGGATGGACAACTGAAACCCGAGGCCTCATGGGATCATGAAGAGGTCAGCACAGTGACCTCCTCGTGTCATGTGAGGTTCAATGAATACGTACGATGGGCTACCCTCCGTAGACAACGTGGACATTAAGGCATGACACACTTCAATTAAATAAAACGAATTGGCGAGACATGTCATAGAATCTTATAAAAACAAGAATTGCTTTAATAAACAGGGGAAGTTTCATCGTGATATCTATTTATTTAGCGGATGCTCTGCAACCCTCAGGTTTTCAGATTCAATAGCATCATTTAAACTCCATCTCAAAACATACTCTCTCATTTGGTTGAATTAAATATTCTATGACCTGCTTTTTATCTTTTTAGTTCATTTATTTTTCTTATTTGTTGTATATTTTTATTGCATCATCTTTCACAGTGTATTTGTACATTACTCTGTTGAAATGTTTTGGCCCCTGTTGTTGCCTAATTGTTTTAGTTGACTACTGAACTGCACTTTGTGACACTTTGTCTGAGATAAGAACAAAATAAATAAACCAAAGGACTTTTACCAACAACAGGGAGTATTAATATGCACTCCTCACCACTCTCTGAAAGTGATGCAACATTACATCCGACTGACTGTCAGCAGGCGGAAGAACATCAAGTGAGCAGAGCTACTGTAGCATCCCCTCGTCCGTGGATACAGCCTTCAAAATAAATCATAAACCGAAAAATCAAAAGCTATTCGGAAGACAATTGACTGTTCATGAGCTAAAAAAAGGCCTCCACAATCAAAAAATTCAAACTATATTTAATTATATATGAACTACATACAGTATGTAGTCATAATGTGACACATATTGATATATGACCGCCCTAGTCGATGTGTCCTTGAGCAAGACACTGTAGCTGCGTCTACGGTGTATGAATGTAACAGGATTGTAAGTCGCTTTGGATAAAAGTGTCAGCTAAATGACATGTAATGTAATAATGTAATAATCTCACCACTGCTAGTAGTATGTAAGTTATCTATAGCATAATATGATGTCCATGCAAGAAAATACTAACTACTGTAGAGTAGTCTCTCTATTTTACAACACATACAGTATGACATATAATTCTAAATAATAATATACTATATATATAATAATGTTGAGCCTGTCATTGTTGCTTTTTCCCTCACTGCTGCGAACGCGCGCTCTTATTTTGAAGGCACTGTCACGACTTCCGGTTAGCCGTGACGCGCCTTGACCGCGGGGGGGTCGTCATCACTAAGTACCACGGAGAGGCTGCTGTGAGCCGTCAGACGTCCGAGCCTCGTGAAGCATCTGCAGAAACCAGGTGGGTCACGTGGGTCGGCGGGTCCGTCGTGTCCGTGGTGTCCGTGGTGTCCGTGGTGTCTCGAGCGTTACGGTGAGACGGAAACGGAAATTAAGACTTTTAGAAAGTATTCTACTCGATTAAAAGTAGGAGCACGTGCGCGCACACAGCGCATCACTGCGCGTGGGAACCGTTTCGTGAGAGCCGCCTGGCAGCCGCCCGGTTCCGAAGAGTCCGTGTGCACGAGAGCGCGTTCACGGGGCGGAGCGGCGGGTTATGGTGCGTTTGAGGAACCAGTGATTTGTCCGGTGTCGTCTGTAAACCGTCCGGTGTTCTGTCAGAATTTGCTACCGCTGCATAAACCGATAGGTGTGTATCGATTCATGCTACCCTATCCGATAGGATGTTATTGTACTATCACAATATGCTTTTCTTTCAAAGTTCAATGTTTCACTTTTCACTGTTAAAGTGTTTATCTTCAACACTAAATACCCTAATAATAAACCAGTGCTTTATTATGATAATGTGAACAAACTCATGTTTACAATAATTTGTTGACACAAAAGAAATAGCAACTACTTGATCACTCATTAATCTACGTGTCATTACTACATATTATTACTACCTGTACAATATACATGCTGAATGTACTTTAACTAGGGAAATAATCGGGATTTTGAGGAGGCCGGATGAACCGGACCCCGAGAATAAATTCAATTTATATTATGTCGCCCAAAATCACAAATGACAAATGATCCTTGCTTTGCAATCTGTACACATAAGACATCCTCTGACCTTTGACCTCACATCGGATCAGGAAGGTGTGATGGTGATGCTGATGGTAGTAGTCAGTGTTTCCCCTCGGTTTACAGCTTCAGGGGGGCGGGGCTAGTGCCGCTGCTAGGCATGTTGGTGCCCTAAGCTTAGCTCCTTAACGAGCCCCCCACCTTTGACCTTTGACCTTTGGCCTCAAATCATATCAGGAACAACTCCCAAGAAATAGAAACAACCCTTCAGGGTAAAAGAAAAAGAGGTAAGAACCCTTCAGGAGAGAACAGAGGAGGATGAACAGAACAATAGATTATATTTACATATTTCTCAAATCTAAAACTTGGTGAACATTGTGTTCGTTTTCCACAATTAATTGAACAACCGGTCGTTGTTGTTGTTCTGTTCCTCATGGTGGTTCAGATTGCTGGTGGTTCATTGTGTCGTATATTTTCATCTACAGTTTAATGTTGGATTATCCAAAAATGCCAGTCAGGGCTCCACGTTCGAATGACGTGTATCGACTGTGCCCTGGCCTTGAGCGATCACGCCATTAGGTACGGGTTAAAAAGATGACGTAGGGGCTAGATAAGTTCTAGAACATTTGCTTGTTCTTCACCTTGTTCATCTTAATTAGGGCCCAAAGGCCGTTAAAGATATGAACGTGGGGGTCCAACGGGTCTGGGGTCAAACTAAGTTCATCGGTCTTAGAATGAGGTGATTATGCCGGCGTAGGATTGGTCCACGAAGGCAGATAACAATGTACTCCACCTCTTTGTCTTGTGTATAAAACGTATACTATAATGTATGTTCGGCAGACTTTCTCAATTCAGTGCCTGAAAGAGGGGGGGACTTCAATAGTAGGTAAACGAAAATTACAGGGTGGCGGGCGGAGATTTCAGGGGGGCGGGTCGCCACCCTGTTACAATGGTAGGGGAAACCCTGGAATAAAGCCAATATTCTTGCTAAGTGCGGTGTCCTCAAACTTCTTTTTTTCATCGATCTCCTCAACCCACTTCAATCGGAAAGCTGTAAACAATAATTTCTTCATTAAGCTTCACCCTACCCCCCATGTGTCTCCTCTCCTCCACAGCTGGGCCATGTGTGGAATCTGGGCGTTGTTCGGCAGCGATGAGTGCCTGTCGGTGCAGTGCACCAGCGCCATGCGCATCGCCCACCGGGGGCCCGACGCCTTCCGCTTCGAGAACGTCAACGGCTTCACCAACTGCTGCTTCGGCTTCCACCGGCTGGCCGTGGTGGACCAGCTGTACGGCATGCAGCCGCTACGCATCAAGAAGTTCCCCTTCCTGTGGCTCTGCTACAACGGAGAGATCTACAACCATCACACGGTGAGCGGCTCTGAGAGGAGGGGGTGGCGGCCCCCGGTGGCCAGGCTTCAGATTGCAACCGACTGGAACTCCTCGGTGGGGCGTGTCCCTCCTGGGCTTCTGTAGCAACATGGCTGTAACGGATCCCCGTGTATCATTTGGCGTGAGACTTTACTGCTGGTGAAGTTTGTTTATTTACTTGCTTTCGTAGTTTGAACATGAACTAAAACTCTTGAATGAAAACCACCTTGTCACCACCGTAAGCGTTAGCCTCACACGGGACCATTAAAACTATGTCCTTAACAATTAGCCGTACCGACAAGTTTTTATATTAACACAAAATAAAGGTGCGCTTTTTTTTATATTTCAAAATAAAACTCAAATTTAGCTTAAAGCGGAAGTATATTAAAACATATACAAAATCATTAAAGCAATACAAAATAAAAAGGAATATATCAAAACCAATAGAGCGGATACAAAATAAGGCAATAAACATGAAACGATAAAACTTTTAAGGGGTTATTTAAAATGGCGCATCCCGAAAAAAGCACCGGGTCCCTCTGTGGCTGACGGCTAAAAGAAAAACACTGATTCTTAGCTACAGGTGAAGAACACATGTTTATTTATCTCATATTCCTGGGCTGTGCATTTAACAACTAGCCAGTTGTCATGAAACTTAACCAAGAGTTTATGTGGCTGCTGATATTATAACTTCAGATTTTATTACTATAGTGTCAGATATTCCTTTTTTTTACATAAATATAATATTTTGTTAATATCTTGAAGATTGATATTAAAGAGTGTCACATTTTATAATGTAGAATAAACTCTGATGAACAAAGATACACAGATACTGGTTTATATCTGTGCTCGGCTACTATTGGCCAATATTGTCTATAAAGCAGTTCAAAAATATATAAAACCTAAATATACGACACGAGTTGTGACACATGGCTTCTGAAGAAATGCAATACTTATCATTATTTATTGTTATATATATATATATATATATATATATATATATATATATATATATATATGTATATATATATATACATATATATATTTATTATATATATATATACATATATGTATATATATATACACATATATATGTATTATATATATACATATATATATATTTATTATATATATATGTATTATATATATATATACATATATATATTATATATATGTATATATGTATGTATATATATATTTATATATTACAATTGCTTATGTCCACCAGGTTTCTTCCCTTTTTTCCTCTGAATTCTTTTTTTTGTATTTCTTGGTAGTTTTCGGAGAGGTCAAAGGTCAGGGATGTGGTACAGATTCTAGAGCCCTCTGAGGAGTCACACAATAAACTGAACTGAGTAGTTCTGCATGTAACTGAGTTCTCCCAGAATGCAGCAGTGAGCGGCGCCGTAGCGTCTAACCGGCCGTCTGCTCTTCCCTTCCAGCTGAGGAAGCAGTTTGACTTTGAGCACCAGACCAACGTGGACGGGGAGATCTTGCTCCACCTGTACGACCGCTTCGGCCTCCAGAAGATGGCCTCCCTCCTGGACGGCGTGTTCGCCTTCATCCTGCTGGACACCGCCAACAGGAAGGTGTTCCTGGGCCGGGACACGTACGGCGTCCGCCCGCTGTTCAAGTTCCTCACGGACGACGGCTTCCTGGGCGTCTGCTCCGAGGCCAAAGGTAGCGGGGTCGTGAAGTCTCTTCTACTCGCTTTGCAGCTTCTTTTGTGCCCAACTCGTCGTTATTCCCATCGCAGGACTCACGGACATCACCCAGGGAACGGCGGGCCCGGCCAACATCGTCCCCCTCCTCCCCGGCCACTTCGAGGCCTTCGACCTGCAGCCCAGCGGAAAGGTCCAGTCGGTCCAGATGGAGGCGTTCCACTGCTGCACCCGAGAGCCCGCCCACGCCGTCTACGACACGCTGGAGCCGCTGCCCGCGGGTACGGAGACGCTCGCCGTCCGCCTTTTTCTATTTTGGTGAAGCGTGTTTTTAATGGGTTTGAATCCCACCGACATCTCCGCAGGCTTCGATGAGGAAACGGTGAAAGGCAACGTGAGGGTCCTGTTCGAGAACGCCGTGAGGAAGAGGCTCATGGCTCAGAGGAGGATCGGCTGTCTGCTGTCAGGTAACGGCAGATATGGAAAAGGACTTCACGTTCTTTGATTAAAGCCCCGGACATGGCGGCACAGAGCCGTCTCTATTATATTTTATTTATTTATTTTATTCATTTTATTAATTTTATTCATTTTATTCATTTTATTCATTTATTTATTTCTGTTTTGCAAAGTGTCTTTGAGTAGGTCTTGAAAAGCGCCATTTAATTCTTTATTTTTTAAACTTTTTATCTATTGATGTTTTTTTCAGTTTCACTGAATTAAAAAGAACGCTACAAAACATTGTAAATGACGAAAAGAAAAAGTTAAATAAATATAATAATACAAAATACAAATAAAGAAAAGACAGAGAAAAGTAGAAAATATATAGTAAATTAAAAAAGTGCTTTATACATTTCATGCATAATTATTATTATTATTAAAAATAAATACAACATTTGTGATTTAAGAATAAAACCAGTTTCTCAAGTCAACATAAGTTAAAATAATATTTACGGGATGACAGCAGCAAAGGGGGACAGGAACTGTTTCCTCACGTCCCGAGTCATCCTGAACCAGAGGGAGCTAAACATCCCAGGGGGTTCATGATGATGTCATCTCTTCTTCAGGGGGTTGATGATGATGTCATCTCTTTAGGTGGTTGATGATGATGTCATCTCTTCATGTGGTTGATGATGATGTCATCTCTTCAGGTGGTTGTTGATGATGATGATGTCATCTCTTCATGTGGTTGATGATAATGTCATCTCTTCAGGTGGTTGATGATGATGTCATCTCTTCAGGTGGTTGATGATGATGTCATCTCTTCAGGTGGTTGATGATGATGTCATCTCTTCAGGTGGTTGATGATGATGTCATATCTTCTTCATGTGGTTGATGATGATGTCATCTCTTCTTCAGGTGGTTGATGATGATGTCATATCTTCAGGTGGTTGATGATGATGTCATCTCTTCAGGTGGTTGATGATGATGATGTCATCTCTTC
This sequence comes from Liparis tanakae, assembly GCA_036178185.1. Lineage (NCBI taxonomy): Eukaryota > Metazoa > Chordata > Actinopteri > Perciformes > Liparidae > Liparis > Liparis tanakae. The sequence continues at coordinate 19,805,627 of CM070106.1, forward strand.
TTCAGGTGGTTGATGATGATGTCATCTCTTCAGGTGGTTGATGATGATGATGTCATCTCTTCAGGTGGTTGATGATGATGTCATCTCTTCAGGTGGTTGATGATGATGATGTCATCTCTTCTTCAGGTGGTTGATGATGATGTCATCTCTTCAGGTGGTTGATGATGATGATGTCATCTCTTCTTCAGGTGGTCTGGACTCCAGCCTGGTTGCTGCCACGCTGGTGAAGCTGGCCAAGGAGCAGCAGCTGCAGTACCCCATCCAGACCTTCTCCATCGGCTCGGAGGACAGCCCGGACATCTTGGCTGCTCGGAAGGTCGGTTCTGGGGGAAGGCCGCCGCCATTGTTGGTCGGCCATGTTGAGAGCCATGTGGAGGCAATGCATGTCCTCTGAATTTGACATTGAGCAGCGGGAACCAAATGGGTCATGATCATCAGTTTCAACTTCATAAAGCATCCAAATGATGATTATAGAAGGATTAAAACGATCTATCCATTCAATTCAGTTTGTTTTGTATTATAATCACACATTACAAATCATGCACACAGTCTGTGTATCCTTAACACATACTTTAGAATATATAATATTATAATATGTTTGACTATTGTATTTAATACCATTACTAATTTAACCAATTTGAATTACCATTGAGTTGTTTATATTTCTATCTTCAATGTGCCATGAGTTAATGTGCATTGTGAAGTGGGTCGGTGTGTTTACCCGGTGTGTGTGTGTGTGTGTGTGTGTGTGTGTGTGTGTGTGTGTGTGTGTGTGTGTGTGTGTCCTCCGTCAGGTTGCCGCTCACATCGGCAGCGAACACCACGAAGTGAACTTCACTGCAGAAGAAGGAATCAAAGCTGTGGAGGAAGTCATCTACCACCTGGAGACCTATGACATCACCACCATACGCGCCTCTGTTGGTGAGGGCCTTCTTCATGTGTGTGTGTATATATATATATATATATGTGTGTCTGTATTTATGTTTATATCTATATATTTATATCTATATATTTATAAATATATATATTTTTGTTTTATATATTTATATGTGTGTGTATGTATTATTTCTAAATATATATTTAATTCAGTTTATTTTGTATAGCCTATTATCACAAAATACAAATTACCCTCAGAGGGCTTTACAATGTGTACACATAGAGATCCCTGATCTTTGACCTCACATCGGATCAAGAAAACCCCCCAAGAAATAGAAAAAAACCTTTCACAGGGAAAAAAAGGAAGAAACCATATATATATATTTATATATATATATATATAATATATGTATAAATATATATATATACATATATACATTTAATTATATAGTTATATTTTTACATTTATATTTAAATATATGTATACTTATATACATAAATGACTACATTTATATATAAATATATATATACATTTATATGTATATTTATAAATACATATACATTATATATATACACACATTTAAATATATTTAAATTTATATATATATATTTATATATATATATTTAAATATGTATTTAAATATATACTTTTATAAATATTTATATACATATATATTTATATTTATATACATACATTTTTAAATATATATATTTGTATCTAAACATTTAAATATATACTTTTTTATATATATAGATATATATATATCTATATATATATTTATATATACTATTTCATATTGTGGAGATTGAATTGTGTACTTTCACTGCTCTTAGTTTGCTCTGCTAAAGGTCTATAATGTGTGTATAATCTGATTCATTGCATGTTCGTGTTGAAATCATTTTGTAACTGCATTTTATGTAGAAATGAGTCATTCCTGTGGCAGGACGACTCATCTGTTCTCTCGTACCCTCATTCATCACTTTTGTCAAAACATTATCGACGTTGCATAAAGAATGACTGCAGCCATCAACGTGTGACGGAAAGGAGGCGAGATCACACAGGAGCAAACAAGAAGAACACTTCTTTTAACTCACGTTTCATAATGCATTTAGATTAAAGATGTGACCATATGTAGTTTCTAAAGTGGCCATTTGTTACTAACAGTTAAAGTTGACTCTGCCATTACTTGTTGTTCCTTTTTGGTGGAAACGAGCCTCTGCTATTCGTGTTGAGTGATGATCATCAGGCCTCCGTCAGTGTAGCGTCTCTCATGCTCCATCATTCATAACCGCGGGGCGGGAGGTGTGTTGGTTTTATGCCGTCCGCCATGTCCTGGTGAGCGAGCGCTTCTACTTCCTGTTTCCTGTCTGCAGGCATGTACCTGATCTCCAAGTACATCAAGGAGAAGACTGAGAGTGTGGTGATCTTCTCTGGAGAGGGCGCCGACGAGCTGACTCAGGGATACCTGTACTTCCACCAGGCAAGTGACCGCGGCCGGACATCTGGTCTTTGCTGCCCCCTAGTGGAGGAGCCGGGTGTAGCAGTCTCTCTCCTGACTCATTGGTCCTGTATCGGCGGGTTGAGGAGCAACGCCTGGTGTCTATTGGTGTCTATTGGTGTCTATTGAAGCTGTAGCTTCAGTGTCTCCCCCACGCCGTTATCCTCACCGAGACCTGGATGAGTGGCGTGTTGCGTTGCCGTGGCGACGGTCGTGCTGACCAGCTGCGTTCCTCCTCCAGGCGCCGACGCCCGGCGCGGCGGCCGAGGACAGCGTCCGTCTGCTGAAGGAGCTGCACCTGTTCGACGTGCTGCGGGCCGACCGCACCACGGCGGCACACGGGTAACACACACACACACACACACACACATACATACATACATACATACATACATACATACATACATACACACATATACACACACACACACACGTACATACACACACGCACACACATACACACATACACACACATACATACATACATACATACATACACACACACACACACACACACACGTACATACACACACGCACACACATACACACATACACACACATACATACATACATACATACATACACACACACACACACACACGTACATACACACACGCACACACATACACACATACACACACAGGCACACATCCACACAGACACAGACACATGCACACGCACTCCTACATACACACACGCACACAAACACATACACGCACATACACACACATACACACATACACACACAGGCACACATCCACACACACACACATACACACCCACACACATACACACACACACGTACATACACACACACACATACACACACACACGTACATACACACATACACACACATACACACATACACACAGGCACACATCCACACACACACAGACACATGCACACGCACTCCTACATGCACACATGTACACACACACATATACATGTATAAAAATTAAACATGTTTCATTAAACATTAAACATGTCATTAAAACATGTCATTAAAACATGTCATTAAACATGTCATTAAACATGTTTAAACATGTCATTAAACATGTCATTAAACATGTCATTAAACATGTCATTAAACACGTCATTAAAACATGTCATTAAACACGTCATTAAACATGTCATTAAACACGTCATTAAACATGTCATTAAAACATGTCATTAAACACGTCATTAAACATGTCATTAAACACGTCATTAAACATGTCATTAAACATGTCATTAAAACATGTCATTAAACATGTCATTAAACATGTCATTAAACATGTCATTAAACATGTCATTAAACATGTCATTAAACATGTCATTAAACATGTCATTAAAACATGTCATTAAACATGTCATTAAACACGTCATTAAACATGTCATTAAAACATGTCATTAAACATGTCATTAAACATGTCATTAAACATGTCATTAAACATGTCATTAAAACATGTCATTAAACATGTCATTAAAACATGTCATTAAACATGTCATTAAACATGTCATTAAACATGTCATTAAACATGTCATTAAACATGTCATTAAACATACATGTCATTAAACATGTCATTAAACATGTCATTAAAACATGTCATTAAACATGTCATTAAACATGTCAATGTCATTAAACATGTCATTAAAACATGTCATTAAACATGTCATTAAAACATGTCATTAAACATGTCATTAAACATGTCATTAAACATGTTTAAACATGTCATTAAACATGTCATTAAACACATCATTAAAACATGTCATTAAACATGTCATTAAACATGTCATTAAAACATGTCATTAAACATGTCATTAAAACATGTCATTAAACATGTCATTAAACATGTCATTAAACATCATTAAAACATGTCATTAAACATGTCATTAAACACGTCATTAAACATGTCATTAAAAACATGTCATTAAACATGTCATTAAACATCATTAAACATGTCATTAAACATGTCATTAAAACATGTCATTAAACATGTCATTAAACATGTCATTAAACATGTCATTAAACATGTCATTAAACATGTCATTAAACATGTCATTAAACATGCATCATCATTAAACATGTCATTAAACATGTCATTAAACATGTCATTAAACATGTTTAAACATGTCATTAAACATGTCATTAAACATGTCATTAAACATGTCATTAAACATGTCATTAAACATGTTTCAACATGTCATTAAACATGTCATTAAAACATGTCATTAAACATGTCATTAAACATGTTTAAACATGTCATTAAACATGTCATTAAACATGTCATTAAAACATGTCATTAAACATGTCATTAAACATGTCATTAAACATGTCATTAAACATGTTTAAACATGTCATTAAACATGTCATTAAACATGTTTAAACATGTCATTAAACATGTCATTAAACATGTCATTAAACATGTCATTAAACATGTCATTAAACATGTCATTAAACATGTCATTAAACATGTCATTAAAACATGTCATTAACACATGTCATTAAACACGTCATTAAAACATGTCATTAAACATGTCATTAAACATGTCATTAAACACGTCATTAAAACATGTCATTAAACATGTCATTAAACATGTCATTAAACATGTCATTAAACACATCATTAAAACATGTCATTAAACATGTCATTAAACACGTCATTAAACACGTCATTCAATTCAGTTTCAATTCAGTTTATTTGTATAGCCCAGTTTCACAAATTACAAATTTGTCTCAGAGTGCTTTACAATCTGTACACATAGACATCCCTGACCAAAACCTCACATCGGACCAGGAAAAACTCCCAAATAACCCTTCAGGGGGAAAAAAAAGGGAAGAAACCTTCAGGAGAGAACAGAGGAGGATCCCTCTCTAGGATGGACAGATGCAATAGATGTCATGTGACCAGAAGGACATATTTAGAGTTAAAATACATTCAAGGAATCTGACAGAGTTTATCAATAGTTCATATTTAGGCATATTCCACGATGGAGAGTTTGGAGACCTCCCAAGTGGAGGAGTGGGCGGAGTCCCAGCAGGGCAGTGGCACAGCTGGCGACAGGAACTCACGATCCAACCATCGAAGGTCCATCAGCAGATGGAATCTATGCCGTCTCATAGGGTCCGATGACCCCATGAGACGTGAAGTCAGAAGGACTCCGGGGAGAAAGCAGAGTTAGTCATGTGTGATGGAGAGATGAAGATTCATCCATAGGAGAAAGAAAAGAGGAGAGAGGTGCTCAGTGCATCCTAAACATCCCCAGCAGCTATAAGCCTATACCAGCATATCCAGGGGCTGGACCAGGGCAAACCTGATTCAGCCCTGACTATAAGCTCTGTCAAAGAGGAAAGTCTTCAGTCTACTCTTGAATGTGGTGACTGTGTCTGCCTCCCGGACTGAAGGTGGAAGCTGGTTCCATAAAAGAGGAGCTTGATAACTAAAGGCTCTGGCTCCCATTTTACATTTTAAGACTCTCGAACTACAAGTAGCCCGCATTTAGTGAGCGCAGCTCTCTGGGGGAGCGGTCTGGTACTACAAGCTCTTTAAGATATGATGGTGCATCACCAATTAAGGCTTTGTAAGTTAAGAGAAGAATTTTAAAAGTGATTCTTGATTTTACAGGGAGCCAGTGCAGAGCAGCTAGTGCAGGAGTAATGTGATCTCTTTTCTTAGTTTTAGTGAGAATACGAGCTGCAGCATTCTGGATCAACTGGAGGGACCTAAGAGATTTATTAGTGCAGCCTGATAATAAGGAGTTGCAGTAATCCAGTCTCGAAAGTAACGCAGCGTGAACCAATTTCTCTGCATCTTTTGAGACAAGATGTGCCTGATTTTTGAAATATTACGTAGATGGAAGAATGCAGTCCTTGAGATTTGCTTTATGTGGGAGTTAAAGGACAAGTCGATCAAAGATAACGCCGAGATTCTTTACAGTGGTGTTGGATGCTAGAGTAATGCCATCTACAGAAATCACATCACCAGATAATTGATCTCTGAGGTGCTCAGGGCCGAGTAGAATTACTTCGGTTTTGTCTGAGTTTAACATCAAGAAGTTGCCGGTCATCCATGTTTTTATGTCACTAAGACATGCTTGAATTTTAGTGAGTTGGTTGGTCTCCTCTGGTTTTATCGATAGATATAGTTGAGTATCATCTGCATAACAATGAAAGTTTATAGAGCGTTTCCTGATAATATTGCCCAAAGGAAGCATGTATAAGGTAAATAGAATTGGTCCAAGCACAGAACCTTGTGGAACTCCATGACTAACGTTGGTGGTCATTGAGGCTTCATCGTTTACAAATACAAACTGAGATCGATCTGATAAATAGGATTTAAACCAACTTAGGGCGGTGCCTGAAATACCAATCGACTGCTCCAGTCTCTGTAATAGGATGTTATGGTCAATGGTGTCGAATGCAGCACTAAGGTCTAACAAGACCAGTACAGAGAGAAGTCCTTTATCTGCTGCCATTAAGAGGTCATTCGTAATCTTCACAAGTGCTGTCTCTGTGCTGTGGTGTTTTCTAAATCCTGACTGAAACTCTTCAAATAAACTATTCTGATGTAGAAAGTCACACAACTGATTTGCGACCACTTTCTCAAGGATCTTAGAGAGGAAGGGAGGTTAGAGATCGGTCTGTAGTTAGCCAAAACCTCTGGATCCAGAGTGGGCTTCTTCAGGAGAGGTTTAATTACAGCTACTTTGAAGGAATGTGGTACGTGGCCTGTTAACAAAGACACATTAATAATATCCAAAAGAGAGCTGCCAATTAAAGGCAAAACATCTTTAAGCAGCCTAGTCGGGATAGGGTCCAAGAGACAGGTAGACGTGTTAGAAGTAGAAACCATTAAAGATAATTGGTCACGGTTGATGGGAGAAAAGCCATCTAAATATATACCAGGACATACAGGGGTTTCCAAAGCCATTCCACTTGAGGACAGATTGGCACTGGTTAAGGGCAAGAGATTATTAATCTTGTCCCTAATAGTTAAAATCTTCTCATTGAAGAAGTTCATAAAGTCATTACTACTGAGGTCTATAGGAATACTGGGCTCCACAGAGCTGTGACTCTCTGTCAGCCTGGCTACAGTGCTAAAGAGAAACCTGGGGTTGTTCTTATTCTTCTGATGAGTAATATTCTGCTCTGGCATTGCGGAGGGCCTTCTTATAAGTTTTAAGACTATCTCGCCAAACTAAGCGGGATTCTTCCCGATTAGTTGAACGCCAAATGCTTTCAAGCTTTCGTGACGTTTGCTTTAATGTGCGGGTCTGAGGGTTATACCAGGGAGCAAACCTTCTCTTCCTCACTGTCTTCTTCTTCAGAGGGGCTATCGAGTCCAGTGTCATTCTCAGTGAGCCTGTGGCACTATCAACAAGATGATCAATCTGGGACGGACTAAAGTTAGACCAGGAGTCCTCTGTTATATTGAGACATGGTATTGAATCAAGTGCAGAATGAATCGCTTCTTTAAATTTAGCTACAGCACTGTCAGTTAGACATCTGGTGTAGAAACTTTTGACTAGCGGTGTACACTCCGTAGTATAAACTCAAAAGTTATAAGGCTGTGGTCTGACAGAAGAGGATTCTGTGGGAAGACCTTCAAATGCTCAATGTCAACGCCATATGTAAGAACAAGATCAAGCGTGTGGCCAAAGCTGTGAGTGGGTTTCTGTACTCTCTGACGAAAGCGATCGAGTCCAACAATGAGATGAATGCAGTACCTAGGCAATCATTATCAACATCCACATGAATATTAAAATCTCCTACAATAATAACTTTATCAGTTTTAAGAACCAAACTTGATATAAATTCTGAAAATTCTGATATAAACTCTGAATATGGACCGGGTGGCGGTACAGAATCACAAATAGAATCGGCTGTAATGTTTTCCAGGTTGGATGTGAAAGACTAAGAACAAGGCTTTCAAATGAGTCGTAATTTAATTTAGGTTTAGGATTTATTAAAAGGCTCGAGTCAAAGATGGCTGCTACTCCACCTCCTCGACCGGTGTCTCGAGGAATGTGAGTATTAACATGACTTGGAGGAGTCGACTCATTTAGGCAGACATATGCTTCATGGCGCAGCCAGGTTTCAGTTAGACAACATAAATCAATGTGATTATCTGTTATTAAATCATTTAGTAACACAGCTTTAGATGACAGAGATCTAATATTTAGGAGACCACATTTAATAGTCCTGTTTTGTTGCACTGCTGAAATAATGGTGTTAACTTGTATAAGGTTATTGTGTACGACTCCTCTTGTGTTTACTTTAGATTTATTTAATTTAAGTGGCCGTGGGACAGACACAGTCTTCACAGTCTCTATTCTAGAGTAATGGATGGGTAACTGCTTGACAAGACATGTCATTAAACATGTCATTAAACATGTCATTAAACATGTCATTAAACACATCATTAAACATGTCATTAAAACATGTCATTAAACATGTCATTAAACATGTCATTAAACATGTCATTAAACATATCATTAAAACATGTCATTAAACATGTCATTAAACATGTCATTAAACATGTTTAAACATGTCATTAAACATGTCATTAAACACATCATTAAAACATGTCATTAAACATGTCATTAAACACGTCATTAAAACATGTCATTAAACATGTCATTAAACACGTCATTAAAACATGTCATTAAACATGTCATTAAACATGTCATTAAACATGTCATTAAACACGTCATTAAAACATGTCATTAAACATGTCATTAAACACGTCATTAAACACGTCATTATAACATGTCATTAAACATGTCATTAAACATGTTTAAACATGTCATTAAACATGTCATTAAACATGTCATTAAACATGTTTAAACATGTCATTAAACATGTTTCAACATGTCATTAAACATGTCATTAAAACATGTCATTAAACATGTCATTAAACATGTTTCAACATGTCATTAAACATGTCATTAAACATGTCATTAAACATGTTTAAACATGTCATTAAACATGTCATTAAACATGTCATTAAACATGTTTAAACATGTCATTAAACATGTTTAAACATGTCATTAAACATGTCATTAAACATGTCATTAAACATGTCATTAAAACATGTCATTAAACATGTCATTAAACATGTCATTAAACATGTCATTAAAACATGTCATTAACACATGTCATTAAACACGTCATTAAAACATGTCATTAAACATGTCATTAAACATGTCATTAAACATGTCATTAAAACATGTTTAAACATGTCATTAAACACGTCATTAAACATGTCATTAAACACGTCATTAAAACATGTCATTAAACATGTCATTAAACATGTCATTAAACACGTCATTAAAACATGTCATTAAACATGTCATTTAAACATGTCATTAACACATGTCATTAAACACGTCATTAAAACATGTCATTAAACATGTCATTAAACACGTCATTAAAACATGTCATTAAACACGTCATTTAAACATGTCATTAACACATGTCATTAAACACGTCATTAAAACATGTCATTAAACACGTCATTAAACATGTCATTAAACATGTCATTAAACATGTCATTAAAACATGTCATTAAAACATGTCATTAAACATGTCATTAAACACGTCATTAAAACATGTCATTAAACATGTCATTAAACACGTCATTAAACATGTCATTAAACACGTCATTAAAACATGTCATTAAACATGTCATTTAAACATGTCATTAACACATGTCATTAAACACGTCATTAAAACATGTCATTAAACATGTCATTAAACATGTCATTAAACACGTCATTAAAACATGTCATTAAACATGTCATTTAAACATGTCATTAACACATGTCATTAAACATGTCATTAAAACATGTCATTAAACATGTCATTAAACATGTCATTAAACATGTTTAAACATGTCATTAAACATGTCATTAAACATGTTTAAACATGTCATTAAACATGTCATTAAACATGTCATTAAACATGTCATTAAACACGTCATTAAAACATGTCATTAAACACGTCATTAAACATGTCATTAAAACATGTCATTAAACATGTCATTAAACATGTCATTAAACATGTCATTAAACATGTTTAAACATGTCATTAAACATGTCATTAAACATGTTTAAACATGTCATTAAACATGTCATTAAACATGTCATTAAACATGTCATTAAACACGTCATTAAAACATGTCATTAAACATGTCATTAAACATGTCATTAAACACGTCATTAAACATGTCATTAAACATGTCATTAAACATGTCATTAAACATGTCATTAAACATGTTTAAACATGTCATTAAACATGTCATTAAACATGTCATTAAACATGTCATTAAACATGTCATTAAACATGTCATTAAACATGTCATTAAACACGTCATTAAACATGTCATTAAACATGTCATTAAACATGTCATTAAAACATGTCATTAAACATGTCATTAAACATGTCATTAAACATGTCATTAAACATGTCATTAAACATGTCATTAAACATGTCATTAAAACATGTCATTAAACATGTCATTAAACATGTCATTAAACATGTCATTAAAACATGTCATTACAACATGTCATTAAAACATGTCATTAAACATGTCATTAAACATGTCATTAAACATGTCATTAAACATGTCATTAAACATGTCATTAAACATGTCATTAAACGTCATTAAACATGTCATTAAACACGTCATTAAACATGTCATTAAACATGTCATTAAAACATGTCATTACAACATGTCATTAAAACATGTCATTAAACATGTCATTAAAACATGTCATTAAACATGTCATTAAAACATGTCATTAAACATGTCATTAAACACGTCATTAAAACATGTCATTAAACATGTCATTAAACATGTCATTAAACATGTCATTAAAACATGTCATTAAACATGTCATTAAACATGTCATTAAACATGTCATTAAACACGTCATTAAAACATGTCATTAAACATGTCATTAAACATGTCATTAAACATGTCATTAAACATGTCATTAAACATGTCATTAAACATGTCATTAAACATGTCATTAAACATGTCATTAAAACATGTCATTAAACATGTCATTAAACATGTTTAAACATGTCATTAAACATGTCATTAAACATGTTTAAACATGTCATTAAACATGTCATTAAACATGTCATTAAACATGTCATTAAACACGTCATTAAAACATGTCATTAAACATGTCATTAAACATGTCATTAAACATGTTTAAACATGTCATTAAACATGTCATTAAACACGTCATTAAAACATGTCATTAAACATGTCATTAAACATGTCATTAAACATGTTTAAACATGTCATTAAACACGTCATTAAAACATGTCATTAAACATGTCATTAAACATGTCATTAAACATGTCATTAAACATGTCATTAAAACATGTCATTAAACATGTCATTAAACATGTCATTAAACACGTCATTAAAACATGTCATTAAACATGTCATTAAACATGTCATTAAAACATGTCATTAAACATGTCATTAAACATGTCATTAAACATGTCATTAAACATGTCATTAAAACATGTCATTAAACATGTCATTTAAACATGTCATTAAACATGTCATTTAAACATGTCATTAAACATGTCATTAAACATGTCATTAAACATGTCATTAAACATGTCATTAAACATGTCATTAAACATGTCATTAAACATGTCATTAAACATGTCATTTAAACATGTCATTAACACATGTCATTAAACATGTCATTAAAACATGTCATTAAACATGTCATTAAACATGTCATTAAACATGTCATTAAACATGTCATTAAACATGTTTAAACATGTCATTAAACATGTTTAAACATGTCATTAAACATGTTTCAACATGTCATTAAACATGTCATTAAAACATGTCATTAAACATGTCATTAAACATGTTTCAACATGTCATTAAACATGTCATTAAAACATGTCATTAAACATGTCATTAAACATGTTTAAACATGTCATTAGACATGTCATTAAACATGTCATTAAACATGTCATTAAACATGTCATTAAACATGTCATTAAACATGTCATTAAACATGTCATTAAACATGTCATTAAACATGTCATTAAACATGTCATTAAACATGTCATTAAACATGTCATTAAACATGTCATTAAACATGTCATTAAACATGTCATTAAACATGTCATTAAACATGTCATTAAACATGTCATTAAACATGTCATTAAACACGTCATTAAAACATGTCATTAAACATGTCATTAAACATGTCATTAAACATGTCATTAAAACATGTCATTAAACATGTCATTAAACATGTCATTAAACATGTCATTAAACATGTCATTAAACATGTCATTAAACATGTCATTAAACATGTCATTAAACATGTCATTAAACATGTCATTAAACATGTCATTAAACATGTCATTAAACATGTCATTAAACACGTCATTAAAACATGTCATTAAACATGTCATTAAACATGTCATTAAACATGTCATTAAACACGTCATTAAAACATGTCATTAAACATGTCATTAAACATGTCATTAAACACGTCATTAAACATGTCATTAAACATGTCATTAAACATGTCATTAAAACATGTCATTAAACATGTCATTAAACACGTCATTAAAACATGTCATTAAACATGTCATTAAACATGTCATTAAACATGTCATTAAACATGTCATTAAAACATGTCATTAAACATGTCATTAAACATGTCATTAAACACGTCATTAAAACATGTCATTAAACATGTCATTAAACATGTCATTAAACATGTCATTAAACACGTCATTAAAACATGTCATTAAAACATGTCATTAAACACGTCATTAAACATGTCATTAAACATGTCATTAAACATGTCATTAAACATGTCATTAAACACGTCATTAAAACATGTCATTAAACATGTCATTAAACATGTCATTAAACATGTCATTAAACATGTCATTAAAACATGTCATTAAACATGTCATTAAACATGTCATTAAACACGTCATTAAACATGTCATTAAACATGTCATTAAACATGTCATTAAAACATGTCATTAAACATGTCATTTAAACATGTCATTAAACATGTCATTTAAACATGTCATTAACACATGTCATTAAACATGTCATTAAAACATGTCATTAAACATGTCATTAAACATGTCATTAAACATGTCATTAAAACATGTCATTAAACATGTCATTAAACATGTCATTAAACATGTCATTAAAACATGTCATTAAACATGTCATTAAACATGTCATTAAACATGTTTAAACATGTCATTAAACATGTTTAAACATGTCATTAAACATGTCATTAAACATGTTTAAACATGTCATTAAACATGTCATTAAACATGTCATTAAACATGTCATTAAACACGTCATTAAAACATGTCATTAAACATGTCATTAAACATGTCATTAAACATGTTTAAACATGTCATTAAACATGTCATTAAACATGTCATTAAACATGTTTAAACATGTCATTAAACATGTTTCAACATGTCATTAAACATGTCATTAAAACATGTCATTAAACATGTCATTAAACATGTCATTAAACATGTCATTAAACATGTCATTAAACATGTCATTAAACATGTCATTAAAACATGTCATTAAACATGTCATTAAACATGTCATTAAACATGTCATTAAACATGTCATTAAAACATGTCATTAAACATGTCATTAAACATGTCATTAAACATGTCATTAAAACATGTCATTAAACATGTCATTAAACATGTCATTAAACATGTCATTAAAACATGTCATTAACACATGTCATTAAACATGTCATTAAACATGTCATTAAACATGTCATTAAACATGTCATTAAACATGTCATTAAACATGCTAAACATGTCATTAAACATGTCATTAAACATGTCATTAAACATGTCATTAAAACATGTCATTAAACATGTCATTAAACATGTCATTAAACATGTCATTAAACATGTCATTAAACATGTCATTAAACATGTCATTAAACACGTCATTAAAACATGTCATTAAACATGTCATTAAACATGTTATTACAACATGTCATTAAACACGTCATTAAACATGTCATTAAACATGTCATTAAACATGTCATTAAACATGTCATTAAACATGTCATTAAACATGTCATTAAAACATGTCATTAAACATGTCATTAAACATGTCATTAAACATGTCATTAAACATGTCATTAAACATGTCATTAAACATGTCATTAAACATGTCATTAAACACGTCATTAAAACATGTCATTAAACATGTCATTTAAACATGTCATTAAACATGTAATTTAAACATGTCATTAACACATGTCATTAAACACGTCATTAAAACATGTCATTAAACATGTCATTAAACATGTCATTAAACATGTCATTTAAACATGTCATTAACACATGTCATTAAACATGTCATTAAAACATGTCATTAAAACATGTCATTAAACATGTCATTAAACATTTAAACATGTCATTAAACATGTCATTAAACATGTCATTAAACATGTCATTAAACATGTCATTAAACATGTCATTAAACATGTCATTAACACATGTCATTTAAACATGTCATTAACACATGTCATTAAACATGTCATTAAAACATGTCATTAAACATGTCATTAAACATGTTTAAACATGTCATTAAACATGTCATTAAACATGTCATTAAACATGTCATTAAACATGTCATTAAACATGTCATTAAAACATGTCATTAAACATGTCATTAAACATGTCAGTCGGTCTCTACGAGTCGCGTGAACACGTCTCGCGCCCCGTAGAGCCCGGCGTGTGCGCGCACATCGGGATGAATGTCACCAAATGTCACTGTATTCTATATATATATATATATATATATATATATATATATATATATATATATGTATATGTGTGTGTGTGTGTTCTGTATTCTCCCGTCTCCCTGACCTCCAGTCTGGAGCTCCGGGTTCCGTTCCTGGACCACCGGTTCACCGCCTACTACCTGTCCCTACCGGAGGACATGAGGACCCCCCAGGTGTGTGTGTGTGTGTGTGTGTGTGTGTGTGTCTCTGAGAGGGGGGGGGGGTGTTTGTCTCTATTCTCTGTCTGTCTCTCTGTGTGCCTCATAAGTGTGTGTGTGTGTCTATGTGTGTCTCTGCCTGCCTCATGAGTGTGTAACCGTGTGTCCCTGCAGCGCGGCGTGGAGAAGCACCTCCTGCGCGCCTCCTTCGAGGGGCGGGGCCTGATCCCCCAGGAGATCCTGTGGAGGCGCAAAGAGGCGTTCAGTGACGGCATGATGTCGGTGAAGAAGTCGTGGTACGAGTGTCTGCAGGAGCACCTGGAGGCCAAGGTGAGTTCAGGGTCCCATCACGTCGGAGGGGGGGGGGGGTAATAGGTTGATAATAATAATAATAATAATAATAATAATAATAATAATAATAAAGCCTCTTTAAACACGCGTATCATTCCGTGACTACAACTTAACGTCCTCGTATCGTGTCCATAATGAATCCTGAGGCTCCTGGTGGCTCCAGGGTGTATCCTGAGTGTCTACTGGTGACCACCAGGGGGCGCCAGAGGCCTCGGTCGTCCTCTCTGACCTCTGACCTGCGCTCCGTCTCCCAGGTGACCGACGTCCAGCTGGCGGCGGCCTCGGCGGCGTTCCCTCACAACCCGCCGCTCACCAAGGAGGCGTACCACTTCCGCCAGGTGTTTGAGGCGCGCTACCCGGGCCGGGCGCCGTGGCTGAGCCACTACTGGATGCCCCGCTGGACCGACGCCAGCGACCCGTCGGCCCGCACGCTGGCCATCTACCGGCCCGACGCAGAGCCCTGATCGGCCGCCGCGGGGTCAGGCGGCGCCGCGGTGACCTCGGAGCGCTGCAGGCCGAGCCGTCAGGGCGTTACACGTCTCCATGGCGACTGGAGATGACTCTTCTTCATGAGTCCGTTCGGTGCATCTTATTACGTTAATGAATTTTTGTCTGTTGCCATCTTGATCTTTGTCTGTCAATCACCTGTAGCTCCGCCCCTAAAGCGTCCCCTGCTTCATGGTCCGTGTGACTCTAAATGATGACGTCATGCTGTATAGAAGAAGACGTGAAACTAGAGGCTGAGACATGAACCTTTGACTTCAAGGCCGCCTGGTGTCTTACAGCCTGAGACCAGAACACGTGTGTTTAGTCGTGTTTTAACCCGTTTACATCAGATGTGGAACCTTTTATTATTAATATAGCACTCAGTGAATCATGAGTTCTGTGTCGTTCCTTCTGAGCAGACGTGAAACCTGATGGAGACGTGATCCGTCACCGTTAAGATGGGCGCTGAGTCACCGAACCACGACCATGGGTCACATTTATTTATATATATTTAACATATTTAAATTGATATAAATATATATTTAAATATATACAGTGCCTTGGGTCACCCCCATCATTGGTCACATTCATATATATATATATATATATATATATATATATATATATATATATATATATTTAAATTTATATAAATATATTTAAATTTAAATGTGTATAAATATATTTTTATATATACAGTGCCTTGAGTCACCCACCATCATTGGTCACATAAAATATATATATATATATATATTTATATAAATAAATACTTATATATATATATATATATATATATATATATATATATATATTTAACATATATTTTAATATGTTTAACTTGATCTAAATATATAATAAATGTGTGCTGGCTGGTTGGTGACTATATGTGTGCGAGGTGGTTCTCCGGTTCCTCGGGGGGCGGGGCTGTGTGTGCGTGTGTGTGTGTTGGGCGATGTATGGACGGAGGACATTAGTGTGTTACTAATTTTTGTCAATAAATGAAATAATGTTCAGACCATGAGTGAAGTGATTATTTTAAACACAGCGCCACCCGTTGAGGACCGACTGACACGTGACCCGAGGGGCGGGGCTGGCCCTCGTGTCATGCCCCTGTCGGCCACCAGAGGGCGCCCCCACCTCACCTCAACACGCGCTGACAAAAAGAACATTTCTCTTCTTTTCTCAAGGAATTCACAAGTGGAAAGTCGAACCAGTAAAGAAAATAATTTTAATATTCGTTGCACCGTAACACACAGGTACCCGGCTGGAGAACTTCTAGGAGCCACGGGAACGCCACGGGAACGCCACAGGAACGCCAAGGCGACGCCGCGCCACGAGAGCGCCGGCCGGCGAGGAGGCCCCCGGGGCCGCGCCTGGCTTCGGTGGTCCACAACAACATCGAGTCTTTTGTAGCATGGCACATGGTGAAAGAAACGCTCACAGAAAGCCACTAACATCGATAACGAGCCCCCCCCCACGCACACACACGCACACACATACACACACACACACACACACACGCGGCTACGTCACTACAATGTGGAAACAGAATCATATTCACTCGACTAACGGCTATACACGGTTCGAGGGGGGGGGGGAGGTGCCCCCCTCCTCCCACGGATGAGGAATGGCTCGATGGAGGTGCGGGCCGGCGAAGGGGCGGAGCTTAGCGGCGCTTGTCGTACGCCTGTATCGTGTTCCACTCGTACGAGCCTGCAGAGGGAGGGAGCTCGTTAGCGTGGCGCCGACCCCCCCCCCCCCCCCCCCAGGAGGACGCCGCGGCGCCGCGTGGGACTCACCCGGCTCCTCTTGGCTCCTCTTCCCCATCAGTCCAACGAAGGAGTTGACTTTATGCCCTTCAAAATAAGAGCATTGGATTAGAAAGCCGTCAAAGCGTTCCGTAAAAACAAAATGTTCATCAATTAGATGAATAAATTAAAAGTAAAAGCCAAAAAGCGGGACGTTGAGCAGGTGCTAATCAAAGCAGTCAGGTACGTCATCAGGAAACATCCGGCTAACCGACAGTGAGCCAATCAAATGTCAGAGACCAAAACATCTTCTTCCGGTCCAGGATGAAAACAATGTGCTTGATTTTGCTCATAAATGTTCGACTTTGGGATTGATGGAAGTGACTCGAGAATACTTCCGATGTCGATCTCGTCGTCTTCTAGAAGGTTCCACCCTCGTGTTCATCGGTTCTCAGGTTTCTTCGTATCGCTGTGACTTCAGCCTCTTACATCTGAGTCATCTCTTCTGTTGAAAGCCTCCGACGGTCGTGAACCTCGGCCCTCGGGTTAGAGCCCGGACCGAGGGGATAAAAGAGCCTTTGTGTGTTTTCCGTTTGACCTTTTGACCTCGCTGAGCATCGCTTGTGGACTAAAGGAGTGTTTTTACTTTGAAAAGTGAAAGTCTGCTTTTAGAAAATACAGGACAAAAAGAGTCTGTAAAAATATGTTTCTTAGCCATGTAGAAGTGATTCATAATGTTGATCCCTATCATCGTGACTCGTCATCCTCCTGCTGTAAATGTGACGGACGGCTGCCTCCTGTCCATCACAGTAATGGAGGGGGGGGGGGGGGGTGGGCTTTACGTTTACTGAGTCTGAGGGGAGTACCTGACATCACACACACACCAATATCTACATTAGACTGATGAGTTAGCGGTAAATCTATAAAGTATTCCCCCGCCACTCGGAGATGGAGAGGAGGAGGAGGAGGAGGAGGAGGAGGAGGAGGAGGAGGAGGAGTGAAGATCAGGGGTAAAGTGCGTCGTCCCATTTATCCGTCACAAGCGTAAACAATCCAATTGGATTCTGGGATGTCCGTGGGGCATCGATCTCCTCATGATGAGTGACGGCCAGCAGGAGCTGCTCCTTCCAGCAGGAGCTGCTCCTTCAAGCCGCCGCTGTGTTCACAGGGAGCGACTCATTCAGACAACAGAAAGAGGAGGAAATCCCTTCTTCTTCTTCTTCTTCTTCCTCCTCCTCCTCCTCCTCCTCCTCCTCCTCCCTTATCTTGTCCCTCTTTGTCCCACGCGTCTTTCTGGTCGCGGTTCAGTTAATTAAAACTCTCCCATCAGCCCACTCCGTCTTAACCAGGGGCGAAAAAATTTACATATTTAATTTGTACTATTGTGAGAGAAATATGAAAGCCCCCCCCCCCCCCCCCCGTTCGCTTTTTGGCTCACCCATTTTCGATTTTACCAAGCATATACATCCATACATATATATATATATATATATATATTTATATAAGTAAATACATATAATATATATAAAGTATCCACAATCACACATTTACACCTGGAGGAGATCTTTGTCAGTATTTTTTTGTCTTCACATGTTTTAGTTGTGATCATTTTTCAGTCTACAAAATAAAAGCACTAAGACTTTATTTGAATAAGAACACGCTTAACTTTGTTCTTTTTAGTGGGGGGGACTTACCACCTCAGTGTTTTTGTTTTAAAAGAAAGAAAATCCACACAGTATTTTCATAACACATAAAAATCCTTCAGTTTATCTGAAGACGCACGATGAGGGACGGGACATGGAGACGAGGGTCTCTCTACCAGACGGGCGGGGGGGGGGGGGGGGGGGGAATGAAATGACGCCTGAATGCGACGCTTTACTTACTCTTGCGGGTGATCTGTCCGTTTGCTGAGGGAGGAGAGAGAGAGAGGGAGAGAGAGAGAGAGAGAGGCACGTTAACAGGCGCAGAGGGGGAGAGAGAGGAGCGAGCGGCGGGCGAGCGAGGCGTACCCATGGAGCGCTTCCCCATCAGCCCGATGAACTGGTGCGGCCGCGGCTTCCTCGTCATCCTCAGGAGGATTTCTCTCAGCGGGTCGTTGGCCTGCCAGCCATCCTGGGGGGGGGGGGGGGGGGTAGGACCAGTGTTACTGCGTGTAGAGCGGCATGTTGGATGCATTTTGAGGACGACAGTGAACATATATTTGAATTGTTCCTGAATGCATCTTAATGTGACATCATATATATATACCCCCCCCCCCCACACACACACACACACACACCATAAACAGCTGGAGTTTTGAACTTCCATTAAGAGTTTCGGGATATATATTTCCTGAGCGCGCATTAGCCACGAATGTGGCGTTCAGGGGCAGTGCGGTACAGCGGCGCTCCGGCTGCCGATGGAGCCGCTCGGCTCGCTGCCAACTCGCAATGTCAAAGCTCTGGGACCCCCCCCCCCCCCCCCCCCCCGAGCGAGCACTCAGGGGACGCCTCCGTCTTCATGACGGAGGTCTGTAGACGTCCGTCCCACCCGGAGGGAGAGGAGAAGATTATTTATCACACTAATGCAGTTTAAGTATTTCTCTTTTTGGAACGTTATTGAATTTGCACGGAGGACACAGAGGAGCGATACCTCACACGGGGTGTTGTTGTTGTTGTTGTTGTTGTTGTTTCTTTTTCTAAACCGAAACTGGTCACACAACTGCTTCAACGAATAGGTAGAGAAGTCTTCATCACATTCCACTCATCATGATGGAGAGGAGCAAAGAATGAGTAAAAGATGATAAAAACCCACAACTCTGATAATCTGTAAACATCCTTATTGATGACTTCACCTCCGTTACGTGAGAAACAAACACATCGACAGCGTGTTTCCTCCAGGAGGTTGAAGAACACATTAATATTCATATTCTCAGACCAGAAGGACCACAGGGCGTACTCTTTACTAACCAGTGTGAAGTTTTAGCAAATTATCAAATCCCAATTTACTCAAAGCTATATAGAAATGTATCCAGTTCTATAATATGAATCCACATCTTGCCGTGCCAGAAGAAACACACTCTGGGACCGGTGCTGATTTAATGACAGAACCCAAATGTATGTACATTTATTTGATGGTCTGTTTTTTTATTTTTTACCTTTTTCTTCCTCCCTTCCCTTTGTATTGTATCCTTAAAGTCCTGTCTTGTTAATTTGTAAAATTTTAAAATATATAGATGTATTTATATTAAAAACAATTTTACTGAGAACTATTAGCTGCAAAAAAAAGGAATAAAAAAAGAGAATTACCTGTATCTCATTGGTGATTTAAAAATATATATATTTTGTTATATATATTTACAAAAAATGTTTTACTTAGAAGTATTAGAAGCAAAAGAAAATGTAATTTAAAAAAAGATAAGCTGTATCTCGTTAGTGATATTTATTTTAATATATATATATATATATATATATATATATATATATATATATATATATATATATATATATATATATATATTTTAAATACTTAGAAGTATAAGCTGCAGATGAAGTCATAACAATTATCTATTTATTTTAATTATTTTGAGATATATATATTTATATATTTGTTTTCTCTTTGTATATATATATATATATATATATATATATACATACAAAGAAAATGTATATATATATATATATATATATATATATATATATATATATATATATATATATGTATGTATATATAAAAGAAAGAAAATCTTACTTAAAAGTATAAGCTGCAGATGAAAAGTCATGAAAATAATATTTATTTTCATTTCATTTATTTTCATATATATATATATATATATATATATATATATATATATATATATATATATATATATATATATATATATATATATAAAATAAAAGCATGTTACTTAGAAGTACTAGCTGCCGGTGGAGAAGTAAGGGTGTTACCTGTATCTCGTTGGTGTTGGTCCAGTAGTCCGCCTCCTCTTTGGGCTCCTTCTCCTCGCAGAACACCTGCGCGGCGGCGAGCAGCGCCACGAGGGCGGGCAGCAGCAGCAGCTTCCTCATGGAGACCTGGAGACGCGCCGACGGCCGGGACTCGAGCCGAGAGGTCCGGGACTCGAGCTGAGAGGGCCGGGACTCGAGCTGAGAGGGCCGGGACTCGAGCTGCAGCTGGTCTGTGCGCGCACTGCTTCTCTCCCACGGAGCTCAACAGTAGTCCATAGCGCGCGCTTGTGCGTAAAAAAAAAAAGAAAAAGAAGAAGTGCCGGGATCCCCAAAAAAAGAAACTCTGCGCGCGCGCTCAGCCCCTGCAGCAAGCAGCTTCTCTTCGTCTCGTGCGTTCTCCTCGACCACAGAGCTCCGCGCTTTACCCGCGCGAGCCTCTCTTTATATACCCGCCGCTCCAGTAGTGGGATTACTTCCTCGCGCTCACGTGGAAGCAACAGACTTCTCTGTTTGCGCGAGCTGTAAACGTCGTGCGTCACCGGACGGTGTCCACCTTGATGTGGTCACTCTGAAGTCATTGAGTAACCCGGCAGGTGAGCCGGCGGCCTCAAGGCGGGGAGTCTCTGGTGGAGGAGACGGTACCGTGGTGCATTCACGTGTGTGTTCTTTATTAGTTGGTGATTCAGGCCTGGTCCTAAGTGATTGGTCGGGTGGTCCTCAGAAGGTGTCTCTGATGAAAGTACTGAGTGTTTCTATAGTTTCTGTAGCAGCAGTGACGTCATCGATAGTCTTCATAACGCCATCGATAGTCGTAATGACGCCATCGATAGTCTTCATAACGCCATCGATAGTCGTAATGACGCCATCGATAGTCGTAATGACGCCATCGATAGTCGTAATGACGCCATCGATAGTCGTAATGACGCCATCGATAGTCTTCATAACGCCATCGATAGTCGTAATGACGCCATCGATAGTCGTAATGACGCCATCGATAGTCGTAATGACGCCATCGATAGTCTTCATAACGCCATCGATAGTCGTAATGACGCCATCGATAGTCGTAATGACGCCATCGATAGTCGTAATGACGCCATCGATAGTCGTAATGACGCCATCGATAGTCTTCATAACGCCATCGATAGTCGTAATGACGCCATCGATAGTCGTAATGACGCCATCGATAGTCTTCATAAAGCCATCGATAGTCGTAATGACGCCACCGATAATCTTCATAACGCCATCGATAGTTGTAATGACGTCATCGATAGTCGTAATAATGCCATCGATAGTTGTAATGACGTCATCGATAGTCTTCATAACGCCATCGATAGTCTTCATAACGCCATCGATAGTTGAAATGACGCCATCGATAGTCGTAATGACGCCATCGATAGTCGTGATGATGTCATCGATAGTCGTGATGACGCCATTAATAGTCGTGATGACGCCATTAATAGTCGTGATGACGACATCAATAGTCGTGATGATGTCATCGATAGTCGTAATGAAGCCATGGATAGTCGGAATGAAGCCATCGATAGTCTTCATAACGCCATCGTAATGACGCCATCGATAGTCGTAATGAAGCCATCGATAGTCGTAATGACGCCATCGATAGTCTTCATAACGCCATCGATAGTCGTAATGACCCCATCGATAATCGTAATGAAGCCATCGATAGTCTTCATAACGCCATCGATAGTCGTAATGACCCCATCGATAGTCGTAATGAAGCCATCGATAGTCTTCATAACGCCATCGATAGTCGTAATAACGCCATGGATAGTCGGAATGACGCCGTCGATAGTCGGAATGAAGCCATGGATAGTCGGAATGAAGCCATCGATAATCTTCATAACGCCATCGATAGTCTTCATAACGCCATCGATAGTTGAAATGACGCCATCGATAGTCGTAATGACGCCATCGATAGTCGTGATGACGCCATTAATAGTCGTGATGACGCCATTAATAGTCGTGATGACGACATCAATAGTTGTGATGATGTCATCGATAGTCGTGATGACGCCATCGATAGTCGTAATGACGCCATCGATTGTCGTAATGACGCCATCGATAATTGTAATGACGCCGTCGATTGTCTTCATAATGCCATCGACAGTCGTAATGATGCCATCGATAGTCTTCATAACGCCATTGACAGTCTTCATAACGCCATCGACGGTCTTCATAACGCCATCGATAGTCGTATTAACGCCATCGATAGTCGTAATAACGCCATCGTAACTCAATAAGATAGATGAATACTTTATTAATCCCCGAGGGGAATAATAATAGTGAGAGCTTGACTGATATTATAATACATATGTGCAGATAGTTTATTTTTGTTGACGTTATTTGTTTTGTATGTATCCTGTCAGTATTGGGTTCGGCCATTGAACACACAAACGTCTCCTGACTTCATGTTTGGAAATTGAACATTGAAATTGCCAACAGATGGTCAGAGGTGCTTATGATCAGGTCAATTTGCCATGAAACAACATTTTTTTATTATTGTGTAAATGAAGCCGCCCACGCTGATTGTTCCACGGGACCAG
Source organism: Liparis tanakae (assembly GCA_036178185.1). Classification (NCBI taxonomy): domain Eukaryota; kingdom Metazoa; phylum Chordata; class Actinopteri; order Perciformes; family Liparidae; genus Liparis; species Liparis tanakae. The sequence goes on from CM070106.1 coordinate 19,830,064, forward strand.
ATGTTCCAGAGAAGAAGACCAAAGCTGCAGAAGATGGAGATGATGGGAAACAGAAGATCTGTGAGACGTCTGCTCCACCTTCTTATTGAAGACTCTTCTCCCTCGATTCTTCTTGAAGGTTTTGAGAATGAGCAACGCTGACGTTAAAAGCCTCCGACACACTTTTTGACTCAAACGCAGCCGCACAGTATATCGATGAAACGTTATTACACAATCAGCCTTTGTATTTGATCACATTACTGCTTTTTAATATATTTCCAATCACGTTGAGTGCACATTGAACTTTTCATATTTCCCTCTGTAAATACACAGTAACGTTGTTGTTTTAGTGACTTTGGCCGCACTCACACCCCGTCTCTCGTTTATTATGCAACGCTGCGACATTACATAATAGAGCCGGTTCCGACGGCTCAAAAAAGGCCGTTTACAAATCATGAATGGAAGGAGAGGGCGTGTGACCCGGGGGCGACGCTGATTTCCATCAGAAAGGTGTCTTTTAAAGGCGAGGTGTTGGGGATGAATAGAGGGCGACTCTGTTCAGTGTCCACGCATCTCAACGAGTGCTTGATTTGCCCGAGTGCCTTTATTGAACTAACAACGAGTTCATGTTATTTACCCATGTGCTATTGGCGAATGCAAATGTTGTTCCTGTGGGTGGGCATGGACCTCGGTCTCAAGTGTTATTAATCTATTAGTTCAATTAATCCAAGATGCAATATCAGCTGGAGTGGTTTTGAAGGACGCTTCGCATCGACTGGCTCGATTTGACCTTGATATTCTGTATATTTTGTTCTTAAAATCTCTTGATAATTCAGAGCCTATAGAGTTCAAACCGTGATCGTATTTCTTTTCTAAATGTCCCGTCGTGTCCGGTTGCATCAAGTGAAGAAGTCCTGAGGAACTCGGCGTGCAGGTGCAGCGCCCGCGGATCGGTTTACACTAATACACTTTTACTTACACCAACGGGAGCTCTGTGCACTGGGAATGTAATCATCCTCACCACTGTGACAGCTCATCCAATTAACAGACGGAAGGGGGAGGTGAGGAGAGAGAGAGAGAGGTGATGGAGCTGTTGGAACCACGGGAGGGAGTTCAACGGAGGAGGAGGAGGAGGAGGAGGATTAGGAAGGAAGGAGCAGGAGGTGAAGCAAGCGGGGGAGCCACGGAGGTTTGGGCTCAGCGATGAACAGATACGCCGACGATGTGAGGCCGTGTGATCCGACCGGACGGCGGTCCACAGACCGAGAGGAGTTCGCTCCTCGACCTTCTGATGAGGCGTCCGGCAGCAAGAGACTCAACGAAGCAAAAATATACGAGAGCGTTTATATATGTTGTGAAACCAAAGCACGCCGGTTGTTGGAAGACGCTCAGAAACTCCGTGGTGGGAACCGTCCTATCAAACATCCAATGTGTATTTAAATTGTAACAGCTAAGAAGATGCTAACTATAAAGCAAAATGTTCAAATATTTACTAGAACAGAAGATTAGTACGAGGATCTTTAAAAGATAAAAATCCGTGAACCGTAATACTTGCTTTGCATGGAATGAAACCAGAGCAGGTCGGTTGTTGGGAGTCACGCAGCGCCAACAGAAACAAACTCCCTGGTGGGAACTATCCTATCAAACATGACATATATATTTCAATATTCCAAAAAGATGCTTAATACAAATTAAGATGTTCAAATATTTACTAGAACAGAAGATTTTTTAATGTACCCAGTACTTTTCCGTGAAACGTAATACTTGCTTTGCATGTAACGTGATATAAGACATTGTCAAATGAGCGTGTGCGTTAATAATTTTTTACTATAATTACCCTGTCAGTAAATTATTTGGCTATGATTTATTAATGCTGAAATGATCCATGTGGTAAAGTTACTAACTCTTCATGCAGACACTTTCACAGAGTACACTTCAACGTTTTCCATTTAACGATGAGCGGATTATTTAAACGAGGCTAACACCTGTTGATATCCTGCGTGGGTATAATAAGCTCACCAGATAATTCACAACGGGGCGTCGTGAAGTTCATTTTCCAGCTTGAGTTGAGAACTCGGTATGATATGACGAGACATGAGCCTTCTTGTGAGATATGAGAGACCTTTCTCTACAAAATTCAATTCATTTTATTTCTATAGCTCATTTTCACAAATTACAAATTTGTCTCGGAGTGCTTTATAATCTGTACACATAGACATTCCTGACCTTTAACCTCACATCGGATCAGGAACAACTCCCAAACAACCCTTTAGGGGGAAAAAAGGGAAGAAACCTTCAGGAGAGAACAGAGGAGGATCCCTCTCCAGGATGGACAGAACAATAGATGTCACGTGACCAGAAGGACAATAGATGTCACGTGACCAGATGAACAATAGATGTCATGTGACCAGATTAACAATAGATGTCATGTGACCAGATGAACAACAGATCTCATGTGACCAGATGAACAACAGATCTCATGTGACCAGATTAACAACAGATCTCATGTGACCAGAAGGAAATAAATAATAATATTGTATCCTTTATTGATGGGGAAATTCTTCTCTGCATTTGACCCATCCTTCGTTATGAAGGAGCAGTGGGCTGCAGTGAAGCGCCCGGGGAGCAGCTGGGGGGATTCAGCGTCTTGCTCAATGACACTTCGGCCTGCAACTAATAGGGAGAGCGGGGATCTAACCTGCTACCTTTCGGTTACGGGACGACCACTCTCCCTACTGAGCTAAACTGCACCAAAATCACTACACACAAATTAAAACACAGTAACACAATGAATAAGACAGAGCGTATGAATAGTTGGTAGTCGGCATATTCCACGATGGAGACCTCCACGATCCATCAGGCAGATGGAGGTAGAGAGGAGGAGTGGGCGGAGTCTCAACAGGGCCATGGCATAGTTGGTAGTAGGCACGTTCACACACACATCCATCAGGCAGATGGGATCTATGCCACGTGAAGTCAGAAGGACTCCGGGGAGAAAGCAGAGTTAGCAATGTGCAACAGAGAAATACAAATTAAAGGTTGCAACCGTTCCTCTAAAATAAACGTCAAAACACGCATGTCAAACCCATGAGGAATTTTACATGTGGCGCCACCATCGCCTGGACACATCATCGGTGTACATACCCGCGCCTACCGGCACCCAAAAGAAGAAGCCAATGAGGAAGGGGCAAAAAAAACGTCAGTGGTTGCCACAGGCCGGCTCCACAAGTCAGTCGGTCCCCATCGACCGTGAACAACCATGTTTACAGCCCGCTGAAAGCTCTCTGTTGGGCTCTGTAGATAACTCAATTCCATATGGTTAATGCGTTCGAGACATTTCAATTTCAGCACAAGACACTTCAGTGGATCCAACAAGGAGCATTAACTCTGGCATAAACACCGTGGTTAATCGTTCCATGATATTACATTTTTTGATTAATTGCTTCTTGCAATACCTTCTGTTCCACACTTAACTCCCTTATTTCACATCCATAAAGCTATGCATGTTCTTATTTTTTCTTTTTTTACAACACGTTTCACTCCTGTTGTTCACGTGCTGGTGGCGGCGAGCGCCGAGGGACATCCATAAGCCGGCGGTTAAAAGACTTACAGTAATTAAATCTCAGCGCTATGTCATGCATCAGATGATTGATTGTATGACATCCCATGGAAAACAAATATAATATAAATTCCAGACACGACCTGGACTAGGACCACACAGTGAGAATGTGAGGTTTCTAGGAATGTGCTGATGAAAATTGCGCAATAAATTCCTGACATGTTAATAAATATAAGAATCAAAAGGAAAGATTGCCATGAAATGTGAGTTCACGGTCCTTTAGAGGCCGTACAAACACGCGTGTGAATGCATCTCATTCAACGCTGTGATACGACGTCCTGGGAGAATCTGTTTGGTCGATCTTTATGACATTTTATATAAAAACATTAAATCACGTCTTTGTGAAGACGACATTTCACCGAACAGTGGATTATGACTTTAGAGAATTAAATTCAAACCACCAACATTCCCAACACGCCGGTGTTTCATGACACGTTGATGTCGTAACCACATTTAAGGCCACATTTACACATAGCCGGTATTTACAGAAACCAATATTTCTGCCCCTCCGTTTTCAAAAATAACGTTGTACACACAAGGTCGTTTTCAAAAAGGTTTCTGTTTATATGAACCCGCATAAATACGCCGTCCGCATACGTCCCATAGGACGCTCACATGACGTGAAGCATGTTTAGTCGCACACTGTGACCTTTGACCACCTAAAACTCTGATCTAGTTCACACAAAAACACACAAACAGAGTTTTCAGAAATCTCCACTTTGGCCGGAGTTTTTAGAAATGATCGTTTTCCGTGATAAAACCTCAGTTTTTGTGTAAATAAAAGGCCACAATGCATTCTCCAATCGTGTAAACAGGGTCTTAGAGAATTAAATTCAAACCACCAACATTCCCAACACGCCGGTGTTTCGTGACACGTTGATGTCGTGACCACATTTATTGCCGGTTGAAATAAGGTCTCAGACATTCAGACTGAATATCAAACAGTTTTACACTATAAATCAATGTTAACATCCCGGATGTTCCCTGACCTGCATGGTGGTGTTCCTTTGCAAAGTTCAGTTGCTCAAAAAGGTGTAGGAATAAAAAGACATTTGTCTGTGTGTGTGTGTGTGAGCAGAAAAATATCCTCAGCTTCATCTTGAACTGTCAAAATCTGAAAATCTGAAAAATCTTTTTGGAGAGAAAAAAGCTGGAAATCAAATAGCCTGGCATTACGTTTGGGTTTTGATTTGTTCTCTTTCTCCGTGGCTTCTCTGCTGTGACCTTCTGATGGCGTTAATCCCCCGGCTCACTTGGGATAATGGATACGTGTGGCCAGGCCAGGGAAATATTGATAACTTCCAGAGATACGGCAGAAACAAGCCGCACCGCGGATAACAAGGTTAAGTTTAGATAAGTAGGAGATAACATATTTTTCAGTGCGAGCCAAATGAACAAATATCCACTTCCTATTGTAGGACAGAAAGGGAAGTCACAAGATGATGATGAGATTAATTATGAAATAATATGGCAACTGAGGGCTGTAACCCTGGACCAGCTGTGATCAACCACAGCTGGAGGAAAAAGACGATAAATGAGTGTTGTCTCAGTCAGCTGAGAAGATTTCTTAAAAAAGTCTCTCTTTATTTCCATCTGCTGAAGCTATATCTTTACACTTGTTGGTCCCAATTACATTCAAATGCATCCATCCGTTCTGCCGCTTATCTAGATGCAGGTGACAGTGGCATCAGACCAGTAGGTGGAGCTGGTCCAGATGTCCCTCTCCCCAGCGTCCATGTCTTTCACTCGATTGGTTGTAGAATCCCTCCTGTGTCCTCTGGTTGTGACCCAGTTGGAGCTCCACAGGGGGCGTTCTACTCCAGAGAGTGCGTATCAGTAAATGAGTGAACTCCTTACTCTGTCTCTACGGATGAAGAAAGCTCATTTCATTCTCATTCTGACAGTCGCGACTCAACGCTCCTGTGTGTAGAACCTGGAGGGAGCATCTGTGTCTCGGGCTCATCGGTCCCAGCTGAGCGACTAGAGACCTTCAAACTCTTTTACCCACGGCTGAAACCCGAGAGGTCAGCGCTGGGAGCAGAGCGGTCCTGGTGCAGACAGAACTGTGTCCGTTTTGACCCGCACATTATTTTTATTTGAACCTGTGTACAACAGGAAGCAGCACGATGTGTTCCCTCTAGACTGAGAGAGATGGAGCGTCCACTAACCCTCTGATAGAGGATTATCACACTGGGTCTTCACCACATCTCACACCTCACTGACGGATGGAGATGGCATCAGCGTCTGTGTGGATGGACGGACGGACGAATAGACGGATGGATGGACGGACGGACGGACGGACGGATGGATGGATAGACGGAAAGATGGATAGATGGATGGACGGGGGGATGGATGACAGATGGATGGACGGATGGATAGATGCGTGGATGGATGGACAGACGGATGGATGGATGGACGGAGGCATGGACGGGGGGATGGATGGATGGACAGATAGAAGGATGGGTGGATGGACTGACGGATGGATGGACGGAGGCATGGATGGACGGATGGATAGAAGGATGGATGGACGGATGCATGGATGGATGGATGGGGATGGATAGATGAATGTATGGACGGAGGGATGGGTGGGTGGACAGACAGATGGATAGATTATTTATCAACAGGGGGAAATTAATACTAAGTATGAAAGAATGCACAATATATACAATACAATAAAAAATCAGTGGAGGACATTAACTCCACGAACAATTGTATGATGAAATAGATGCAGTGTGCATTCACTTATATTTGATCTACATCAATAATTCTTCATTACAGTCATTTTTAGAAACAGTTTGGGACTATATGGTCTGAAAACATAAAACAATTGGTTTTAATATTTAGAAGTAGGAACAATGGTTTTCCAAGAAGACCTCAAACACACCCAACCAATATAGGTATTATTGATCAATGTGTGAGTGTGAGTATCATTACCCCGCCCTTCTCTATGCCTTCAAATGGGACAAATGAAACTGGCAAATGGCGACAATAAGTCAACTAACAGGGTTTCGTGAGAGATTCAGGGACCTCCGTGATTCTGGGTCCTTGTTGTGAGGACATCTCCGTGTGGAGACCGAAACAAGTTGATAGAAGTAGACGGGACACAGGTAAACCGCATGAACAAAAGTATAGAGATAACATAAAGAAGTCATCTTCCCACGGATCCCTCCGCTGACTCACAGATGTGGGTTCACATCTCTCCACACAGCTCCCCAAACCGTCGATCAAGCCTCTGACATTGTCTCTCAAACACCCACCAGGCGCCGAGCGAAGTGAAGTGTCCGCGCTCGGCCATCAGTCACTCAGCGGCACCAGGAGTGGCGTTTGAACGAGTCGATGTTCGATTGTCCTCTGCACTTCACACCGTTGACTTCAAAGAGTTGTTGTTAGCCGCGAAATGTCAAGTACCGGGACGGGCCAGCAGGGTGAGTGCAGCAGCGTGGGGGACGGAGGCATGTGGGTCCTCGTTGGAGTGGGGGAAACAACAAAAGGCCACGCAGTGCCGACGCCACGCGAATGAGTCACAAAGAGACATCGGCGGGAATCCACTTTGGGCCACAACAGTCGCCTCATCCACACAATGCATACACACACACTTTATGGGCATAAAAGAATGAAGCACCTTTTGAAAGTTGCTTTGCGGTGACTCGAGCATCGGAGGCTCATTCCGGGAGCGACGGCCTTGCCGACGGTCCAGATGGGACACGTCAGCTCTGCTCCACACGCTCTCACGGCCACTCATCTCTTACATGAACCAGTTCTCACCTCCCGGCTCCTGTTCTCTTCAAGTGTGCCGACACCAGCGAGATGATGCTCTCCTGAGTTTGTCCAAGCGGACGTCTCAGAGTCCTCCGTGCCTCAATAAAACCTAATGTCCATCTTTCCCTCTCCCTGGGATTAAATGGGCTCTGTGAATCTACGTATTGATCTCATAGCTTTTACAATTTGATATTCCATTCTCGTGGATTGCAGTGATTCAGCGTTCCCTCAGCACTCAGGCCGGCAGTGTTTATGGATGATAAACTGCGTACACAAATATTTTAGTGTGTAAACACCATTCGCTGATTTTGTTCTCCACGGACGATAACCGAATCAATAAGAGGATCGTAAAGGTTATTGGTCTCCCCCGGACTCGCTGGAGGTCACTGTCGATGAAAGAACAAGCGGCAAGTTATTAACGTCTGTTTCTTCTAAAGGCCATCCGCTCATTGTGCTAAATGGACTCAGAAGGTCTTTCAGAGAGACTCAGGACCCCTCATAGCTCTACTGAACCACTCAGAAGGTCTTTCAGAGAGACTCAGGACCCCTCATAGCTCTACTGAACCACTCAGAAGGTCTTTCAGAGAGACTCAAGACCCCTCAGTGTTCTGCAGAACCACTCAGAAGGTCTTTCAGAGGGACTCAGGAGGTCTCAGTGTTCTACTGAACCACTCAGAAGGTCTTTCAGAGAGACTCAAGACCCCTCAGTGTTCTGCAGAACCACTCAGAAGGTCTTTCAGAGGGACTCAGGAGGTCTCAGTGTTCTACTGAACCACTCAGAAGGTCTTTTAGAGGGACTCAGGAGGTCTCAGTGTTCTACTGAACCACTCAGAAGGTCCTTTGTTCCAGTCAGATGTTTCAATGAACTGGTCTCATATTGCATTTATTGGTGTTATTTCTATGTTGCAATGAGATTTTTGTCTGCTGTGCAAAATGGACTAGTGTGTGGTCTTGTGTCGTTTATGAGTCTATTGTTGTCTTTATGAGTCTATTGTTGTCTATATGAGTCTATTGTTGTCTTTATGAGTCTATTGTTGTCTAAATGAGTCTATTGGTGTATATATGAGTCTATTGTTCTCTTTATGAGTCTATTGTTGTCTAAATGAGTCTATTGTTGTCTTTATGAGTCTATTGTTGTCTAAATGAGTCTATTGTTGTATATATGAGTCTATTGCTGTCTAAATGAGTCTATTATTGTCTAGGGTTATTTGGGAGTTTTTCCTGGTCCGATGTGAGGTTTTGGGTCAGGGATGTCTATGTGTACAGATTGTAAAGCACTCTGAGACAAATTTGTAATTTGTGAAACTGGGCTACACAAATAAACTGAATAGAATTGAATTGAATATATGAGTCTATTGTTGTCTATATGACTCTATTGTTGTATATATGAGTCTATTGTTGTCTATATAAGTATTATTGTCTATATGAGTCTATTTTTGTCTATTTGAGTCTATTGTTGTCTGGATGAGTCTATTGTTGTCTATTTGAGTCTATTGTTGTCTATTTTAGTCTATTGTTTTCTATATAATTATTATTGTCTATATTTGTCTATTGTTGTCTATCTGAGTCTAGTGTTGTCTATATGAGTCTATTGTTGTCTATATAAGTATTATTGTCTATATGAGTCTATTTTTGTCTATTTGAGTCTATTGTTGTCTGGATGAGTCTATTGTTGTCTATTTGAGTCTATTGTTGTCTATTTTAGTCTATTGTTTTCTATATAATTATTATTGTCTATATTTGTCTATCGTTGTCTATCTGAGTCTAGTGTTGTCTATATGAGTCTATTGTTGTCTATTTAAGTCTATTGTAGTCTATCTGAGTCTATTGTTGTTTATTGTTGTCTATTGTTGTCTATTGTTGTCTGTATGAGTTTAAGTAGCACGTGAGTTTCCCCACTGGGGATTAATAAAGTTTCCGTCTCTAATCATAATCTAATCTAATTACATATTTGATGTCTATTATTTGTTTTCATGACTTTGGCTCTAGAGTGTGGCAGCAGCAGCGAGTCAGAGCCCATTTCACTCAGTCGGTTCTTGTGGTTCTTGTGGTTCTTGTGGTTCTTGTGGTTGTGCAGACCATCGTCTGATGGGGTGCTCAGGTACACCAGCAGGAGGTCCGGTCCTTTTATTGCTGTACATCGTTACATTTCCCACATTGTAAATATCCTATGATGAAATACTGGGGGTGGTACTCAGATGTTATCAAGGCAACGGTCTGGAACCATCACCAGTAAGACCCAGGGGAGTCATATTGAGAAGATAAAATATGAGATTCATCCCCTGTTCCCCACCCTAAAAAATGTGTCGCTGATGAATAATTCATGACCTTACTTCTTTCCTTCCGGCTGCTGTGTGATGAGCATGTATTTAATAATGGATGATGACGGGGTTATTCAGAGGCATGTGAAACAACTCATAAGAGGGCAGGAAGATACTCAGCATACATAAAAGGTGTTTGGACCAGTCATGGAAATGACCTGTGTGCTGAGGCAGCAGTTAACCCTTACAGCTACTGTGTGGATATATATTGTATATATAAATATATATTTGTTAAAGTGTGACTTTGTTTGGGCGGTGAGAGAAAGAACAAACAACCAACCATATGAATGTACTTTTTATTCAGTGTGTATCTTCTACTGTACATACGCCGTATCCACCAATGCCACCATATACAACTTATAGTATCATCCACACAATATATCTTTTATATAATCCAACAGACCGGCACCCAAACAATCCGATCTGTATCTCTTTGTCTAGCTGCTGTTGATCATCTCTATTTTCATACCTTTTTGTCCCTTAATTAGCATAAATATTTGATGACTGATGGTCCTTATGGTGAGACCTTTTCCCTGTATGAGTCAATGCCTGGAACAATAAACGCAATTGACGACTGTTTTCATAATTTATTCATGGTTAACCCAAAGTCTTCAATAGGGAATACATAAATAAGGACTTTATGGAATAAAAAATAATTAGTGAAATAATGAAATTTAACGAAAAGAGTGGATCCGGTGTGGAAGGAGTTCCCCCTGCAGAGCCTCCGTGGGGTATGTGTTCAATAGTTCCCTCCAACAGGTCTGCCTTTACTCATTGAGGATAACGTTATCCACATCTCCATGAAACATCAACAGATTGAAACATAAATATAGTTTTGTCGTACAAACCGCTAGCCCACGTGACCTGAATGAACTAATGTATGCTCTCTACAAGCTTCTTTCTTCTGAGTGTATCGTGAGTGAAGTCACTCGTGGAGCAATGACAAAGAGGACGGAGCCCAGACGCCATCAATCACACTCAGGCAGGGAGATACAGGAGCTCCCCCGCCACTACACCGCCACGATACCGCCACTACCGGGACGCGACCTGAGCGAGAGCGAGGGCGTGGCCACTGACGTACCCTTTAACTCAATTAACAAGAAACCTCCTGCGTCCGAATGTCTTTGTGTTCCTGTAACAACCCGTTTTTCATACTTAGGTACCTCTGAAAGGAAGCTTTAGGAAGCTGTTGGAGCTCCAGACACGTTTCCTAGTTTTCAACCCTGTCAGGTCAGGATGAAATACAAGAAGATGGGTCCAATCTGGGTAATGAGTTCAATACTGCTGCGCTTGGCTGCCGGCCCGTTCAGGATGAATGGGTTCTCTCAACGATGCCAACGTCATTCTTAAAACAGCCACGACCTGAATGGGCTTTTAGATATGGAAGCACCACTTTCTCCCATTGCGTTCCTTTATCCATTTATTCATTCAGTAAGACGTCGCTGTTTGTGGCCAGGACCAGGACCAGTGACTCATCCTCTCTGCAATTACTGGGAAACTTTATAAGATGCTCTGGGTTCATGAAGGCTCAAATTATACACTTTGAAAACCAATAGGGGGTGGACAAAATACCAGAAACATCCGACACATAAATGTGATCCAAGACAAAACCATGAATAATACAAAAACATGGGTTTATCTTTTAACACAGGCGGTTATTTTGTCTACTTCCTGTAAAGAATCATGTGAATCATTTACTTTTGATTTCTTTGTGTTCAATATAAACGGAGAGACCACGTCAGACAATATGAGTCCACTGCTAACATCAGCATGTTCATCGTCTTATATTAGCGTATTAGCATGCTAACATGCTCAAAATGACATTGCTGATGTATAATGTATAATGTTGACTATGTTCATCATCTTATATTAGCATGTTAGCATGCTAACAAGTTCAAGATTTCATTGCTGATGTATAATGTTTAAGGTTTATCATCTTATATTAGCGTGTTAGTATGCTAACATGCTCAAAATGACATTGCTGATTTATAATGTAGCCTACAATGTTTACCATGTTCATCGTTTTATATTAGCGTGTTAGCATGCTAACATGGTCAAAAGGACATTGCTGATGTATAATATATAATGTTTACCATGTTGATCGTCTTATATTAGCTTGTTAGCATGCTAACATTTGCTAAGTCCAGCTGAAGCTGGTGTTTTGCAAGTCTTTGGGCCAAATTAAGATATTTTAATGACACAGATGAAAGGTTTAAGGGGTCTCTTAAGTTTGACAACAACTGTTATGTACATTTCACTCAATGTCAGTCTCATGTTGGCACTAAAGGAGAGGTCAATGGACGCATTGTTTGGCAAGCATGACATGTCGACAACAAGTTGTGCCGATCAATGGTTGGTGAGATATTTCACAGAGCAAGTGAACACTTTGACCTGTTGGTGGCGCTGTAGGAAAAGTCATTGGACCAAAGTAGTTGACGGACGTTGCCGTCCCAAAAGCCCAAAATAATCGGGCAAAAACATCTCCAGTTGTTATTATTCTGGACAACTGCTTGGTGCATTAGTGATGACTATGGGGGCACGGTCGTTGCAGACATGGACATCCCCGAACACTTCGAGTGGGTAATGAGTCATGATTGAGAGGCATTATTATTGTTTCACTCCCAACATTATAATATGTACATTGGAAATTGTTGCATAATAAATCTTTAAATCAACCGGCCTAATTAAACTGGAAGTGGGTAGGTAGACATTGTTTTACATAAATAGAATTAGCAGGGATCATTATGTTATTTACTGGATTTAATGGATAAGCTGTATGTGTTGCTCGTTTCCGGAAAGCAATCTCATAATTTATAATCACGTCCTCGACAGGATGGCTCAAGAACTGAGCTGTCCGTTGTCTCGCTTCAATGGGAAATTGGTTTTCAGTAAATTGTAGTTTTATTGATTGTCAAGCATGAAGGGGTCCTGTTTATGCCAGAGAAACTTTCTGGGCTGCTGTGGATCTTGGGGTATTTCCACCTGTTTGTTGACATATTGTAAAAAGACATGTTCATTTCCTGGTTGGATGATGACTGGGAGCAGAAGGTCTACTAACCAAATACAGCTCCTCCGAGTTATATTTTAGTGTGGAACACGCTAAATGAAGAGGTTGTAGACTTATGACTGTAATGAAGAATTCTGTATCCCATAAAGGTTTGTAGCACATAGGAAATTACTGCCGTTGTTCAATTATGTATTCATCATCTGGCGGGTCATGATGATGGTTATTGGATTTTCCATGCATGATAAAAGAAGCAGAAACAAGACAAACAAATATCCACTCGAGCTCACGGCTCCGCATTAGAACCATCTTCTGGTGTTCGTGAAGTAAATCTAGTAAGTGGTGTCAGGGAAAATAATTTACAGTGTCATCGTAAGTGCTCATGCTCCCCTTTAAGCTTGTATCAGCAGGTGGAATAGTTGCCAGTGATTTACTTTGTGTATGTAAATGTTCATTGTGGAGAATTAAGGAAAAAAATGAAAATGAGATGAAAGAAAGTACTTAACAGCCAAAGAAATTGAACCTCTGTAAATGTCATAGATCTTGTGACCTTTGTGGAGTAAAATTTAGTCATATTGCATGAATATTCATCATTCCATGTCAAACCTATGCTGTTGATCGTGATCCGGATGTGGCCTCTTCTCACTTCTCACTAATGAAAGACTCAAGTGCCTCTCTGATGGATTTCTATTCTTAAAAGCTCCTTCCATTTAACCGTTGACAGGATTAAATTGATGGGACCTTTTTATGCATTCAGAGTCATAAGCAAAGACCGAGTAGAGATGGTGCAGTGGTTAATGTCTCCCTCGATGATTGATGGAGATTGCCTTTTTTCAATAAAAATGTATCTTGTTACCGGAGAGAGACCTGGGACTCCATTTGGCCTCCCCATTGCTCCCTTAGTGTGGGAATCAAATGAGCACAAAAATACACTGAACCAGGGGACCTTGGGAATCTGGACCATGAGACAGTTAGGAAACATGAGACAGTTAGGAACCATGAGACAGTTAGGAACCATGAGACAGTAACCCTGAAACAGTTAGGAACCCTGAGACAGTTAGGAACCATGAGACATTTAGGAACCATGACACAGTTAGGAACCATAAGACAGTTAGGAACCACGATAATATGGACCATAAGAGAGTTAGGAACCATGATAATCTGGACCATGTGAGAGTTAGGAACCCTGAGACAGTTGGGGACAATAAGACAGTTGGGAACCATGAGACAGTTAGGAACCATGAGACAGTTAGGAACCATGAGACAGTTAGGAACCCTGAAACAGTTAGGAACCATGAGACAGTTAGGAACCATGAGACAGTTAGGAACCATGATAATATGGACCATAAGAGAGTTAGGAACCATGATAATCTGGACAATGAGACAGTTGGGAACCATGAGACAGTTAGGAACCATGAGACAGTTAGGAACCATGAGACAGTTAGGAACCATGATAATATGGACCATGAGAGAGTTAGGAACCATGATAATCTGGACAATGAGACAGTTGGGAACCATGAGACAGTTAGGAACCATGAGACAGTTAGGAACCATTAGACAGGAACCATGAGACAGTTGGGGACCATGAGACAGTTAGGAACCATGAGACAGTTAGGAACCATGAGACAGTTAGGAACCATGAGAGAGTTGGGAACCATGAGACAGTTAGGAACCATGAGACAGTTAGGGACCATGAGACAGTTGGGAACCATGAGACAGTTAGGGACCATGAGACAGTTAGGAACCATGAGACAGTTAGGAACCATGAGACAGTTGGGAACCATGAGACAGTTAGGGACCATGAGACAGTTAGGAACCATGAGATAGTTAGGAACCATGAGACAGTTAGGGACCATGAGACAGTTAGGAACCATGAGATAGTTAGGAACCATGAGATAGTTAGGGACCATGAGAGAGTTAGGAACCATGAGATAGTTAGGGACCATGAGACAGTTGGGAACCATGAGACAGTTAGGAACCATGAGACAGTTAGGAACCATGAGACATTTGGGGACCATGAGACAGTTAGGGACCATGAGACAGTTGGGAACCATGAGACAGTTAGGGACCATGAGACAGTTAGGGACCATGAGACAGTTGGGAACCATGAGACAGTTAGGAACCATGAGACAGTTAGGAACCATGAGACATTTGGGGACCATGAGACAGTTGGGAACCATGAGACAGTTGGGAACCATGAGATAGTTAGGGACCATGAGAGAGTTAGGAACCATGATATAGTTAGGGACCATGAGAGAGTTAGGAACCATGAGATAGTTAGGGACCATGAGACAGTTAGGAACCATGAGACAGTTAGGGACCATGAGACATTTGGGGACCATGAGACAGTTAGGGACCATGAGACAGTTAGGAACCATGAGACAGTTAGGGACCATGAGACAGTTAGGAACCATGAGACAGTTAGGAACCATGAGACATTTGGGGACCATGAGACACGACAAGGAACCCAATATGATAACTTTGTTGATGTTGATTTTCTACCTAAAAACAATATAATTTGTTTACTTCGATACAGTTCCTTTATGTCCTCCACTAGCTCTGTAGGGTTGACATGTTTAGTGTCAAAGTATTTCATTGATTACCCCATAAAGGGTTAAAAGGTCAGTTGATTGGTCTGTTGTGCTTTCTGACACAGGAGCTACGTTTACCAACGACATCATGCACTTCATTCTGATCACATCCTCAGAGGCAACATGACAATATGACATCATTCTAAAGGACTTAGGGAGCGCGGCGTCGTGACTAGCGAGCCGCTCGCTCTCCTCAACGTGATAATTACTGCGACAGGGAAACACACGGGACCTCCCACAGCTCGGCGGCTTTTGTCTACGTACGTTTCAAGAGATATTATGAAGTCCAGTTATGTATCAGGCTGGAACGTGGAGCAGCTGCAGGAAAAACATTCACATGTGAGCACGGAGAACCTGATTGATACCTGTGTCGATAAATCCATCACACTGTAACTGCATGTTCATAAAGGGTCATAAAGGTTTATAAAGGCTCATAAAGGGTCATAAAGGGTCATAAAGGTTGAGAAGCACTATATAAAGTAAATTATTATTATTATTATTATTATTATTATTATTGTAAAGGTTCATAAAGACGTCCGGTGGCGTTTGGACCGTGAAGACAAAAGACAAAAGCAATTCAGCAATTTGAAAATTTGAAACCAATGCGCAATAAAATGATAACAAATGTAATACAACAGAAGTAAAAGATATAACAGTCTAAAAAAAAAGTACATTTATAAAATAAGATGTATGAACGAACACAATAAATAAAAGTAATTAATAAAACATGAAATGCCTTTACATAAATGTAGTGAATATATAATAAAATAAGTTAATAACATGATTAAAATTGTTAATTAAACCATTCCTAATTACTGTAACTCTTTATCGGGCAAGGAACCATATATGGTAACTTCTTATATTTTACCACTAACGGCAAGGAACCAAATATGATAACTTTGTTGATGTTGATTTTCTACCTAAAAACAATATATATATGTTTTAAGTCCAAACTCTAATGTTATGTCCTCCAAGAGCACTGTAGTGTTGACATTTAGAATTTCAAAGTATTTCAAAGAGGGCCCTGTAAAGGGTTAAAAGGTCAATTGATTGGTTTATCTATTAAAAGTAAGGCGACCGACTCAATATCAAGATATCAATATATCAAGATTCAAGATATCAAGATATCAAGATAACAACATATCAAGATATCAAGGTATCAAGATATAAAGGTATCAAGGTATCAAGGTATCAATATATCAAGGTATCAAGGTATCAAGATATCAAGATATCAAGGTATCAAGGTATCAAGATATAAAGGTATCAAGGTATCAAGGTATCAAGATATCAAGGTATCAAGGTATCAAGGTATCAAGGTATCAAGATATAAAGGTATCAAGGTATCAAGGTATCAAGATATAAAGGTATCAAGATATCAAGGTATCAAGATATAAAGGTATCAAGGTATCAAGGTATCAAGGTATCAAGGTATAAAGGTATCAAGGTATCAAGGTATCAAGATATCAAGGTATCAAGGTATCAAGATATCAAGATATCAAGGTATCAAGGTATCAAGTGTGTCAGCTTACACAACACCAACATTGAGACATAGTCACACTTTGGATGATTGATAATTATGAGGCACTATTTATGGGGCCTGTTCCACTTTGTAGTTTTGTGTTTTTTAGTTTGAATCTGACTAGATTGCCGTGATAATTCATGCTGCTCTCCTCAGCATCTCCGTCTGCCACTCTTCTAGCTGTGGATTGTCAGAAAGAAGCTTGTTTCTTCAATCGCGTCACAGTCTCGCTTTTGATTTATTTGAAACCTTTCTCTTGAGTCCTGTGTCTCTGTGAACCTCTGTGTCGGTTCCTGGTCTGGTATTGTTGATGATAACCCCCCGTTCTCTCATCCTTCTCCATCCCCTGCTTCCCTTTGACGTCGGTGACTTCCTGCGTCGGCGCCCTGCGTACATGTGATGAACGATGATCTTCAGACGCTAACATTGAACTAAACCAAAGATGTGTTCGGTTATTATCTTTTCACTACGTGAAGATCAATTCCCAGGTCACACGGCTTGTGTTTGGCCCTGAGTGGATTTTACCAAACGCCCGACGCATTACTAAAGCTCATTTCTCCACAAAATAACTTTCATTTAAAAAGAAATAATGAAAACATGCGGCGAGCTCCGAGGGAAGTGCCTCTGGATGAATGTGTTTTTGTTCCTCGCTCCGGGGATCAAGGCCGAGGAGTGTGAGGGGTTGAAAGGAAGTGAGGAAGAGGAAGCCGCTTCAGGGTTCCTCCTCTGGCCTTCAGGCGCTCACAAAGCTCCGCTATCTGAGAGCAGCTGGTGCTCACCGGCCAAGAGAAAAGCTACGACTTCTTCACGAAGTTGAGAAATGTTTCATTACCTCCCGTGAGCCCACGGCGAGCAATGTCAGCCGCCTCTTCCCACTCGGGGATGTCTTGGTATTTATCCTTTTCAAACATCAAATAGGATTGAACCAAAGTTGAGGTGTGTCAGTTTTTTTTTAAACGAGTGTCGATAAAGACTAGAAAAGCCATTAGTAGAGTCCAAATTAAATAGTTGAGTAGTTATCAATTCTCTATTGGTTGTTGGTCCAGGGTTCAGGATACACTGAGCTCCTCTCTCCTCTAGGAGACACTGAGCTCCTCTCTCCTCTAGGATACACTGAGCTCCTCTCTCTCTCTCCTCTAGGATACACTGAGCTCCTCTCTCCTCTAGGATACACTGAGCACCTCTCTCCTCTAGGAGACACTGAGCACCTCTCCTCTAGGATACACTGAGCTCTTCTCTCCTCTAGGATACACTGAGCTCCTCTCTCCTCTAGGATACACTGAGCACCTCTCTCCTCTAGGAGACACTCAGCTCCTCTCTCCTCTAGGAGACACTGAGCTCCTCTCTCCTCTAGGAGACACTCAGCTCCTCTCTCCTCTAGGATACACTGAGCACCTCTCTCCTCTAGGATACACTGAGCTCCTCTCTCCTCTAGGATACACTGAGCACCTCTCTCCTCTAGGAGACACTGAGCACCTCTCTCCTCTAGGATACATTGAGCTCCTCTCTCCTCTAGGATACACTGAGCACCTCTCTCCTCTAGGATACACTGAGCACCTCTCTCCTCTAGGATACACTGAGCTCCTCTCTCCTCTAGGATACACTGAGCTCCTCTCTCCTCTAGGATACACTGAGCACCTCTCTCCTCTAGGATACACTGAGCTCCTCTCCTCTAGGATACACTGAGCCTCTCTCCTCTAGGATACACTGAGCTCTCTCTCCTCTAGGATACACTGAGCTCCTATCTCCTCTAGGATACACTGAGCTCCTCTCCTCTAGGATACACTGAGCTCCTCTCCTCTAGGATACACTGAGCTCTCCTCTCTCCTCTAGGATACACTGAGCACCTCTCTCCTCTAGGATACACTGAGCACCTCTCTCCTCTAGGATACACTGAGCTCCTCTCTCCTCTAGGATACACTGAGCACCTCTCTCCTCTAGGAGACACTCAGCTCCTCTCTCCTCTAGGAGACACTGAGCT
This sequence comes from Liparis tanakae, assembly GCA_036178185.1. NCBI lineage: Eukaryota > Metazoa > Chordata > Actinopteri > Perciformes > Liparidae > Liparis > Liparis tanakae. The sequence goes on from CM070106.1 coordinate 19,848,837, forward strand.
CCTCTCTCCTCTAGGAGACACTGAGCTCCTCTCTCCTCTAGGATACACTGAGCACCTCTCTCCTCTAGGATACACTGAGCACCTCTCTCCTCTAGGATACACTGAGCACCTCTCTCCTCTAGGATACACTGAGCACCTCTCCTCTAGGATACACTGAGCTCCTCTCTCCTCTAGGATACACTGAGCACCTCTCTCCTCTAGGATACACTGAGCACCTCTCTCCTCTAGGATACACTGAGCTCCTCTCTCCTCTAGGATACACTGAGCACCTCTCTCCTCTAGGATACACTGAGCTCCTCTCTCCTCTAGGATACACTGAGCACCTCTCTCCTCTAGGATACACTGAGCTCCTCTCTCCTCTAGGATACACTGAGCTCCTCTCTCCTCTAGGATACACTGAGCTCCTCTCTCCTCTAGGATACACTGAGCACCTCTCTCCTCTAGGATACACTGAGCTCCTCTCCTCTAGGATACACTGAGCTCTTGACACTGAGATCTCTCCTCTAGGAGACACTGAGCTCCTCTCTCCTCTAGGATACACTGAGCTCTTATCTCCTCTAGGATACACTGAGCTCCTCTCTCCTCTAGGATACACTGAGCACCTCTCTCCTCTAGGAGACACTGAGCACCTCTCTCCTCTAGGATACACTAAGCTCTTCTCTCCTCTAGGATACACTGAGCTCCTCTCTCCTCTAGGATACACTGAGCACCTCTCTCCTCTAGGAGACACTCAGCTCCTCTCTCCTCTAGGAGACACTGAGCTCCTCTCTCCTCTAGGAGACACTCAGCTCCTCTCTCCTCTAGGATACACTGAGCACCTCTCTCCTCTAGGATACACTGAGCTCCTCTCTCCTCTAGGATACACTGAGCACCTCTCTCCTCTAGGATACACTAAGCTCTTCTCTCCTCTAGGATACACTGAGCTCCTCTCTCCTCTAGGATACACTGAGCACCTCTCTCCTCTAGGAGACACTCAGCTCCTCTCTCCTCTAGGAGACACTGAGCTCCTCTCTCCTCTAGGAGACACTCAGCTCCTCTCTCCTCTAGGATACACTGAGCACCTCTCTCCTCTAGGAGACACTGAGCACCTCTCTCCTCTAGGATACACTAAGCTCTTCTCTCCTCTAGGATACACTGAGCTCCTCTCTCCTCTAGGATACACTGAGCACCTCTCTCCTCTAGGAGACACTCAGCTCCTCTCTCCTCTAGGAGACACTGAGCTCCTCTCTCCTCTAGGAGACACTCAGCTCCTCTCTCCTCTAGGATACACTGAGCACCTCTCTCCTCTAGGATACACTGAGCTCCTCTCTCCTCTAGGATACACTGAGCACCTCTCTCCTCTAGGAGACACTGAGCACCTCTCTCCTCTAGGATACATTGAGCTCCTCTCTCCTCTAGGATACACTGAGCACCTCTCTCCTCTAGGATACACTGAGCTCCTCTCTCCTCTAGGATACACTGAGCACCTCTCTCCTCTAGGATACACTGAGCACCTCTCTCCTCTAGGATACACTGAGCTCCTCTCTCCTCTAGGATACACTGAGCACCTCTCTCCTCTAGGATACACTGAGCTCCTCTCTCCTCTAGGATACACTGAGCTCCTCTCCTCTAGGAGACACTGAGCTCCTCTCTCCTCTAGGATACACTGAGCTCCTCTCTCCTCTAGGATACACTGAGCTCCTCTCTCCTCTAGGATACACTGAGCTCCTCTCCTCTAGGATACACTGAGCTCCTCTCCTCTAGGATACACTGAGATCTTCTCTCCTCTAGGAGACACTGAGCTCCTCTCTCCTCTAGGATACACTGAGCTCTTATCTCCTCTAGGATACACTGAGCTCCTCTCTCCTCTAGGATACACTGAGCACCTCTCTCCTCTAGGAGACACTGAGCACCTCTCTCCTCTAGGATACACTAAGCTCTTCTCTCCTCTAGGATACACTGAGCTCCTCTCTCCTCTAGGAGACACTGAGCACCTCTCTCCTCTAGGATACATTGAGCTCCTCTCTCCTCTAGGATACACTGAGCACCTCTCTCCTCTAGGATACACTGAGCACCTCTCTCCTCTAGGATACACTAAGCTCTTCTCTCCTCTAGGATACACTGAGCTCCTCTCTCCTCTAGGATACACTGAGCACCTCTCTCCTCTAGGAGACACTCAGCTCCTCTCTCCTCTAGGAGACACTGAGCTCCTCTCTCCTCTAGGAGACACTCAGCTCCTCTCTCCTCTAGGATACACTGAGCACCTCTCTCCTCTAGGATACACTGAGCTCCTCTCTCCTCTAGGATACACTGAGCACCTCTCTCCTCTAGGATACACTGAGCACCTCTCTCCTCTAGGAGACACTGAGCACCTCTCTCCTCTAGGATACACTAAGCTCTTCTCTCCTCTAGGATACACTGAGCTCCTCTCTCCTCTAGGATACACTGAGCACCTCTCTCCTCTAGGAGACACTCAGCTCCTCTCTCCTCTAGGAGACACTGAGCTCCTCTCTCCTCTAGGAGACACTCAGCTCCTCTCTCCTCTAGGATACACTGAGCACCTCTCTCCTCTAGGATACACTCAGCTCCTCTCTCCTCTAGGATACACTGAGCACCTCTCTCCTCTAGGAGACACTGAGCACCTCTCTCCTCTAGGATACACTGAGCTCCTCTCCTCTAGGAGACACTGAGCTCCTCTCTCCTCTAGGATACACTGAGCTCCTCTCTCCTCTAGGATACACTGAGCTCCTCTCTCCTCTAGGATACACTGAGCACCTCTCTCCTCTAGGAGACACTGAGCACCTCTCTCCTCTAGGATACATTGAGCTCCTCTCTCCTCTAGGATACACTGAGCACCTCTCTCCTCTAGGATACACTGAGCTCCTCTCTCCTCTAGGATACACTGAGCTCCTCTCTCCTCTAGGATACACTGAGCACCTCTCTCCTCTAGGATACACTGAGCTCCTCTCTCCTCTAGGATACACTGAGCTCCTCTCCTCTAGGAGACACTGAGCTCCTCTCTCCTCTAGGATACACTGAGCTCCTCTCTCCTCTAGGATACACTGAGCTCCTCTCCTCTAGGATACACTGAGCACCTCTCTCCTCTAGGATACACTGAGCTCCTCTCCTCTAGGAGACACTGAGCTCCTCTCTCCTCTAGGATACACTGAGCACCTCTCTCCTCTTCCCTCTCTCCTTATGGATGAATCTTCATCTCTCCATCACACATGACTGACTCCTCTTCCTCCCCCGAGTCCTCGTGACTTCACGTCTGATGGGCGGCGGCGGCTCGTCACGCGTCTCTGGTCGACACGTCTTCCCTCAAGAATTTAAAACTCCTGGTTAAAAATGCAAGGCTTGTCTTTTTACATTTCCTTCACAACTGATTGTATAAAATTATGAATATGCAACATGTACTAATACAGCCTATTATGCATTTTAGAAGTACTTATCAGTTGGTCAAATGTAAAACTTTATTAAAATGCATCTTTGAGGCGACAGCGACACACTGAGAATATTCAGAAGCCGTAAAGAAGAAGAGGAGTGATGTCACACTTGACCTCAACTCAAGGACGGGCAAACAAATGTGTTTCTTCCTCCTCCAGAATGTTGCGTATTATTATTATTATGATTATTGTTTTGTTGAGCCAGTCGTAGGTCAAATATGGCGCCCTTCACCACTCAAAGGAAAACCCCTCTGTAAGGCATACAAATAGAAATTAATGCATATGTTACTATTTATAGTATTCAAAGAACACAGTGAAGGACATTCAATATCAATCCTCAAGCACGAGGCAGGGGACACCATGAGATGTTATGACTCTGTAACCCACTAAAAATAAGACTAATATACATGTTTAAAGCCCAGGACTTCCAATGTATCTTATTAGATAGATAATATAAACACATAAACTAAATCAAGAGGTAACAGGCATACAAGAGTGTTTCAGACAACACATGATTCAGATTTGATTCCACTTCCTGTCACATGAGAGGCTCAAGAACCAGCTTTCCAAAAGGTGTGCCATACTTTTCTTTCTAGCCAATCAGAGCAGACTGGGAGGCGGCTTAAGGTCCGGCACTAACCCTGTGTCCCAGAGTGGGAACACAGAAACATTTTTGAGTTTTAACAACAATTTTTTTTATATATATAAAAAATAGCTTCTTTTAAACCCTCCCCTAAAAAAAAAGGTGTCACTTGAAAATCAGTCTGATATGTCTCCTCTGAAGAAAGGGACCGTTCTACAGAGTTGTGTGTTAGTTTTCAGTTTCCAGATTCCTAGAATCCCGATGAGAACGTAGGAGTGACTGATTCAGCTCGCTGAATGACTTTTCACTGGTCTGTCCACTGCCTAATCTGAGACTGAACTAAAGCCGGGGCTTCTTGTGTTTCGCCTGATATCAAGTCGAGCGTCAAAAAAGAGATTCAAACATTTTCTAAATCTGGAAATCATCATCGAAGAATATTTCCAAAAGATAATCTTTGTTTTTACTCTCTGAGAGGAGAACGCGCTGAGAGGCAGCACTGAATGGGAATTAAAATAGAAATATATCTTTTTAAACCCAAATCTAGAAAACACAGCTTAATCATATCTGTGATGGTATTCATCGTCATCGTCACGATTCATTGTATTAACACTCAGTAATTCCCTCTCGATATAGCGGTTTGGAGGATTACCTCCATGCACACGACCTCTTATATGCGTGTCTGACGCTCTGCCAACAGCCAACAGGGCCTCGCCGGCTGCTGCTTCACGTCACGAGCGTGAAACACAATGAGAGTTCATCTTATGTGTCAAAGAGCACCTGCTCTTCATCTCTCTTCTCCATCACCTTCTTTCCCTCTCCTCATCTTGCCCCGCATCTCTTCTCAAGCGGGCGAAGAACACTCACAGATTTATATCTGATACATTCTCAAATCTCGAGCATAAATCCCCGAGCGTCTACATCCGCACTGGAGAAGATAAAGATGATACATCCAAGTTAATTAACCAAACAAAAGCCCCACTTTGCGTAGCCAGAGCTTCTTTCTCTGGTGTTGTTGACATCTTTAGACTCAAGACCCCTTTAAATACAGGATGCGCTCTCTGATGCTCAGTCTCATTGTATTCCACTCACAAGGTGACAGTGTAATTGCAGCCTAATGGTGCTTGTGTGGGCAAAGGCACAGAAAGTTGTCAGAGAGCGCGTTGAGCTGAAGAGGTGCTGCGACGAGCTGGAGCCCCGGGTTTGATGCTGAAAATAATCCTCATCCATCCTTCCACCGCTCCGATCCGAGCACCGGCTGTCGAGAGGCTGAGACGAGCCAAAGAACAAGTAGAAGCTATTCCCAGACGTTTCTCAGATGACGGGCTTAATGATCAGAAACAGAAATAGTGGAAACACAGTGGGAAAGCACGACGGCATCTGAGAACAGCAGGGGCCACATTTGCTCCGACCGGCTCTGAACGGCGTCTCGGTGTCTTGCTTCTCAGAGTTGCAGAATGTAGTTGTTGTATCGCAATTCATCAGGAACAAACACGTTTTCTCAAGCAACTCCGTGCAGTGGAAGGGCTTCTTAGTAATACGTAGAGGGGCAAGAAATGCACGAGAATTAACGGACAAAATCCCACAAAACTCAAAATGGTTGACTTTTGGTACAGTTTTGAGCATGGTCCCAAGAGAGTCATTTTTAAGTTGACATCCGTTACATAAGCTTTCCAAATGTTGTATTTCTATCACAAAGCTACTGCGAGGGCTGCTTCGTCGAAGTTTACCCAGTATAAATGTGTGCTATACTGCTGGCTGTGTTTTGAGCTTTTTTTGCCCCACAAAAACAACTTTGTGTTCATGGCAAAGAGGGCATCGGCATGGCAACAGTTATTTGGATAACTTTTAATAACTAAGGTATTTAGATTATTCTGACCAAATATGAAGTCCATCTGATGATTTACATAGGAGGATTTTGTGAAGAAATTAAGTGAAAAATCACACAAAATTCTAAATGGCCGACTTCCAGTACGGTTTAGACAAAACGTAGAAATGGGGCTCCCTATTTGTAGGGGGCGCTATTGAGCCGAAGTGCCATTTTGAACCATTAAAACCATATCAGGTAACAACATATTTTACTTTAAACGTGTGTGCTGAGTTTAGTTATGTTCTGATCATGTTACATTAGTTTATTCGTTCACGGCGAAGGATCAAACTCCGATGATGCTCCAACTCGCCTCCCTTTAACTAATTCTTATAATAATACAGGCAAGAATTATCAAGTTTTTGAGAAGGATCTGATGAATCTGTGAGGAGAATGGTATAAAAGTAGCACACATGTAACGTCCTGTTGCCATTAGGTGGCGCTATGACAATAATTCAAAATGATCATATGAATGTCTTCAGGGTCAGTGTGTTATGATATACGAGAAATATCGAAACATGTTTTTTTTACTAAATTAAAAATGGCGGAAAATCTGAATAGGCGTGTCTTATGACTATCATTTTATTTTTTGACTATCATTTCAAGCCAACGAACATAGTTTGGAAAGGTGTGGGCTTTTACAACTCAAGGGGGCGCCATAGAGATAAATGTTTATACCCAAACGTGAAACGTGAAACCTCAATATCAAAATGTCCATCACTCCTAATATGCATGTCAAATTTAACAACTTTGGGGATTTAATAAAACCTCACAAAACACTTTAATTGCTAGAGAATAATAATACTGCCTAAACCTAAGTGTTGTACTGTTATTAAAAAATAATAGTGTGACTCCATCTTCATGTCGACCGCTTGAGGAATACTGATCCGTTACATTATTACATTTTGTGACCTTTGACAATGAAAGAAGTAAAAATTGTTTGCTAGCCTTACAGAGCGGTTCGATTTGTTTTCACTCATTATTTTTTTTCGTTGTATTTGCTGTGAGAAACATAAAGAAACACTCGTCTCACCTGGAGGCAGAATGAGTGTGGGCCTTTATCGGTGGTTCCGTTGGGGCCGTAGATCAGTGGGAGCAGGAGCCTCTCTGTCTAATCTCTCTCTGGACAGACACACACATACATCACTAACAATATGCAGATTAAAACATGTTCACGGGGGAGCCGGAGCACTTTCACGGAGGCTTTTATCTATAGTTCAAGCCTTTGTTGGCGCCTTGTGGGGTAGCGGATCGAATGTGACCTTTGCATTGATCTCATCCAGCATCTGGGGCTGATCCATAGTGTGAAACCTGGGGGAATTAAGCAATTATAATTGCAGAGGAAAGCAAGTCTCCTCCCTCTGAATGTGTTAACTTGACTAAAATATGGAACCCGAGGGATCAATAACAATAATCAATAAGGATTTAATTCCAAATCAAATCTAGAAAGAAGAACAACCTTTTGAAGAGCGATTCTTCCTGAGGAAAGGGACACGCGTTGTCCTGACAACACATGGTGATACCAACAACCCTGCACAAATACACACATTAGGATGCTATAAAGGTTCTGATGCTGGGCACTTTGCAGATGATGGAGATCAGGCTCAGGATGCGGTGAAGTAAGTTGAACAATATTTAGTGGCAAGAAGTTTAAACGGACCATCAAGGCTCGCGATCGCGGCTATGCCCACAGGCTCCTCCCCCTGTAATCACCGGAGAACAGTTCCTGTCTGACTCAGGGACCGGAACCAGAGACCGGACCCTCGCCTGTAGAGACGCTTATATCAGTCTCCAACAGCCAATCAGCCAATCCCTGTCCTCACAGGTGACTTCTTTCATATTCAGATAGGGGGCGCTCTCCGGTTGGCTGATACCACGACAGCACGGAGGTTAAAGGTCACGTCCCTGTGACGAGGCGTCACTTGCGGTCAGTTCCTTCACAATAAAAGCCTCGTAGATTACCTTCTGGATTCAAGTAACCTCACGGGTTTCAACCCGTTTCGACATTTCTGAAATACTAACTAACATTCTTCCCCATGCAACATACATATAAACATTACCTCCTGCCATTTACATGTTGACATCACATACAGTCAGTACAGTAAACAGTGTATTTCCCTAATGCTCTACAATAAATTCATAATAATATCTAATATTATAATATCTTTCTATATATGTTAATTTAAAGCACAAGACTACAGAATCAGAATAAACTATTACAAGCTAACAATATTGTGTGTTGGTCTGGTGCGTATTCCTCTAACGTTGACATTTATTTCTTTGATGCTAAAGCAGAAAAGAGGAAACAACATCACAGTCCAGTCGTCTCACAGCAGGACCACTTCGGTGCTTTTCAGGAAATGAGAGAAACGCTTTTGACTTTTGGTTCCAGCAAACACAATACCGAGTTATTCAAATGTTCCGTGCTAGAAGGCGTAACATGCACTGTGTTGGTGTTCCTCTTTACTGGTATTTGTGTTGGAAATGAGTGTTCCTTTACCTTGTGAGAAATGAAAAGTAGTTGAAGCATGGTTGCCCCATAACAAGTCATGAAAACATGCTCAGTGCAACACCTCATCCTTCATACGATCTCAGAGACACCCACATTCCCAAAGTCCACCTGTTTCCTCTCCGGTATGCACCCCCTCTACTGAGTGGCCCATTGGGTCTGGTCTGTCAAGGACCATAACCTTAAGTCATTGGTTTGTGACCTTTTCCCATGACTCCCTAGAATCAGGTTAATTCCCTGAACATTTCAGGAGAGAGAACTATTCAATTCAGGTTATTTTTTATCGCCCATTTTCACAAATTAGAAATTTGTCTCGGAGTGCTTAACAATCTGTACATATAGACATCCCTGACCTTTGACCTCCCAAACAACCCTTCACGGGAAAAAAGAGAAGAACCCTTCAGGAGAGAACAGAGGAGGATCCCTCTGCAGGATGGACAGGTGTAATAGAGGTCATGTGACCAGAAGGAATCATTACACACAAATTAAAACACATTAACAACACAATGAATCTGACAGAGTGTATGAATAGTTGGTAGTAGGCAACTACTAAACACATTTTTCCTCCGACACTTTTCATATAAAACAAGGACAATTTTTTACTGAGTAATCCAAAAGATAGATCTAGAAAGATCAAGTAGCACGGCTTTAAAGTGACTGCTTATTAGGTCAGTGGCTTTATTTGTGAGCAACAGACATTTAATTCATACCCAGATTTTTCATAGAACCCTTTTGTTTTACATTTGCACTCCATGTGTCCAACCTCAACCCCTCTCAGATATAACATCTATATCCAATATCGACTCTAGATATAACGTCACGCACGCCCATCTTCTTGTGAAGATATCTAATGTCATTCGCAGTTTTGCAGTAATTTTTTCCATTGTATAGACCTGTTTTAATCTCTGTCTCCACTGAGTTACGGTTGGTGGTTTTGCTTCTTTCCATTTCAGAGTTATTGTTTTTCTGGCAATCATTAAAAGCATACGTAAAATATACCTCAGATTGGCCTCCCCTAAGTCTCTTGGTATAGATCCCAGCACATTTATAAATGGATCCGACGGTACCTCCACTTCAATGATTCTATTGATTTCTTTTTAAATATTTTTCCAAAAACCTTTGACTACTGGGCAGTCCCAAAAGATATGCGTGTGATCTCCTATTTTTCCACATTTTATCCAGCATAATGAAGCTAAAGGATTCCTCACATATGAAGCAATTACAAGAGGTGTATTAAAATATCAGATCTTTAGTTTCCAATCAAATTCTTTCCATAATTGGCTATTGATTCCTTTATGACATTTATTGCACAGATCTTCCCAAGTTGCATCTTCTATTATAACATTTAATTCCAATTCCCACTTTTCCTTGATGTTCAGTGTATTTTGAGTTTTCTCAGCTGTAAGCCTTCTAGATATGTGGGAGACCTTTGACCTCACATGGGATCAGGAACAACTCCCAAATGACCCTTCACGGGGAAAAAGGGAAGAACCCTTCAGGAGAGAACAGAGGAGGATCCCTCTCCAGGATGGACAGAACAATAGATGTCATGTGACCAGATGAACAATAGATGTCATGTGACCAGATGAACAATGGATGTCATGTGACCAGATGAACAATAGATGTCATGTGACCAGATGAACAATGGATGTCATGTGACCAGATTAACAATAGATGTCATGTGACCAGATGAACAATAGATGTCATGTGACCAGATTAACAATAGATATCATGTGACCAGATTAACAATAGATGTCATGTGACCAGATTAACAATAGATGTCATGTGACCAGATTAACAATAGATATCATGTGACCAGATTAACAATAGATGTCATGTGACCAGATTAACAATAGATGTCATGTGACCAGAAGGAATCATTACACACAAATTAAAACACATTAACAATACAATGAATCTGACAGTGTATGTATAGTTGGTAGTAGGCAACTACTAAACACATTTTTCCTTCGGCACTTTTCATATAAAACAAAGACATTTTTTAATTGAGTGATCCAAAAGATAGATCTAGAAACTTCAAGTAGTATGGCTTTAAAAGTGATTGCTTATTAGGTTAGTGGCTATATTTGTGAACAGGTAAAAACAGGTGCAGTGGATAAGACCTCATAGAATAAAAATGATGCATGACATTTCCAATAGTTGGTGGAAATATCCCTCATGAATCAGGTTTAATATATTGAGCTCTTGACTGCAGAACGTTGAGGGATGCCATGTGGACAGAGGCTACCAGCTTGGTGAGATTAGTTATGTCTTTACATAATGAGCCACAGCCCTTAGAAGTTCATTAGTCCATATCTTTGAAACACATTGAGATATCAACAAGCTTTTCACATGTCTTAATGACATTGATCCAATAATTAACCACAGCACGTTTTGTAAGAATTGAACTCAGCGTTTAGGAGGAGATTGAAGAAACATGTTTTTTTTTAACTATTTATTTAAATTTAAAATGGCAGAAAATCTGAATAGGCATATTTTATACTGATATTGATATGTTCTGCAATTAAGAGCTAAATATTGAACCTGATTCATGAGGTATATTTTCACATATGGAATCGGATCAGAATGAGGAGACATCGTTGGTCGAGAGGCAGGAAAAGATTCACTAACTCATCGTGTACCCAAGATGTGCCGAGCAGTACGGCTCAACGGCTTCGCGGTGAAGGACGGCATTTAATGATAATAACCAGTTTAAGATGTCTGTGATTGAATACTGTTAATAGACAATAAACTAAGAGCAGGTTATTATATCTGCAGAGCTGTTCATACCATTTGATCAGGTGATTGTTATTTAGTGAATACGAAGGCCAACGAGCTGTGACATCATATGACAAAACGTGATGAGAATATGAACTGGCTCTGTACTACTTATTTTGGAGAAGGTGGAAAATGACTCACTCTTCTGATATAGAAGTCTGTGGCGCCTGGACTCCAGTCTCAGACATTTGTCTTTGAAGAAGATGGTCATGATACAAATATGAAGTATAATCCATTAATAACTAGAAAGGTGCCCTCAGTAGAAGAACAAAGACGTCTTTAAGAAAGGGACCTAACACTTCTGCTGTAATCTGGCGCGATAGAGAAAGTTACAGGGGGGCAGGCAGAGTTTTTTTTTTTTTTTTTACTCAAACTCAAAAGAGCCATATGCGTCACCGGAAGAGCCACATATGGCTCAGAGCCAGAGGTTCACGACACCTGATCTATCGTAACTGGGTATTTACGACACTGAAGTAAACAGTTAAATACCTGAAGGGGGCGCTACAAGGGAAACACAACATAATGGGGCTTTAACATTTGTGAAACTTGGAACTGATTTAAACATAATAATAGTAATACAAATTTAGTTTAACTACAACATTGTATTCTGCACCAAATAAATAATAATAATATATATTTTTTAAAACTACGTTTTGCTACAATCCCAATATACTTTAACAGAAAATGATATATCCTAAAGTATGTATGAACCTCTTTTACCAAAATGTGAAATAAATCTATCATCTTCTGCTGTGTTTATCCATTGCACTTGTTGTAACAGCAGGATGCTTTACCCGCTGGATGGCGATTAAAGCTTTCACCGGCATTTTTACAATTACTGAAAACATTTGAGCAGAAGGATGAGTCATTCTTTGTTCCCAGAGTGGTCTTTTGCATGGTAATGTTTTGACACTCAAAACAAAGTACCCTTTTCACAATAATGCAGCCACAGATACTGACTATACCACTTTGCCTGAAACCGTAACTTCATGTGCTGAACATGCTGAACTTCGATGAATTTCAGCTCAGGATGCTTTGGTTCACGCCCCATGTCCAGAACACTAGTACACTCACTTCATGGTGGCCACTGACGCTGAAAATGACCGTTCCCTAATAGTCCAGGCAAACTAACTTATGAAATGGAAAAGAAATGAAGTCCATGACGGGAGAGCAACGAGAACCCAGAGTAAATGTCCAGTATGTGCCAGATGGCGGTTCTCTACTTCATCGCATACCAAGGCCAAGAGGATCTACATCTGATGCGTGTCAAACGTACGTTGTGTACTCACACATACGTATGGCGCTGCCGTCTTTCATGGGTACGATGATCCCGTAACTGAAGTTGCCACACACCCGAGTCAAACAGGGACTCGTGCTGGTGTGACGGTTCACTCCGGTGGTGACATGATGATTCAATAAAAGAAAGAAGATTTCCTGAACAACAAGGCAAACAAGCAGCGATTCATCTATTATCTGAGCGACAAGCTGGAGCGAGCTGGCTGGAGCATGGACCGTAACGACGACTTGCTGATTCTCCAAGTCAAAATGGACAATGCGAGTTGTTCATGGCACCAGAGCCCAAACAATCCACCAAAAAGTGTCTTGTGCATAAAACAATCCAGGGAGATGCTCGGTCCTAAACGTTGTGGTCATCTACTACCCCTCGCCTGTTTGGTTTAGGGAAGGGCGCGGCAGTCAAGAACATCAAGATTGACCCTGTTTTCTACGATCAGGCCAAAGTGTTCAGTCAACCTGATCAAGCAAAGGAGGCGATCATTGCAGCAGCAGGAAGGCGTTGGTGTCAATGTCAGGTGGTGCCACAGACGAAGGACTAGTCAGCTTACGATACCGGCCGGTTCTGTGACAAGTTTTCAAAAGGCACCGCCGCCACTACACCCCAAAGTCTACCACCAACCTCTGGCTCCTCTAAGTATCACAGCCTTCGTGTATACTAACAGGTTAGGGAATGGAAAGATGCCTGCATCCATATGAGACCAGAGGATTTTGGAAACGGGAGATATCTGACGCTACAGACCGACCAACCAGCCGCTCCATCAGAACTACAGGACGTCATCTGTTTGTGATTATTGCATCCGATCAAGTCGTATTCAAAATGATTTGTTATGTACAAAAAACACATAATAGCATTTTAGATCATTCAAATGTCTCTTCTGATGGATATATGAGACATTATATATGTATACCGGCCATCTTGGATTTTTGCATATTTAACCTATTTCCGCAACAGTAATTTCTAAGGACCTTTAATAAGTTATTCGGGACATTTCATAGAAGACCTCTGTGCCCAAATACATTCCGTTGCATTTAGTTCTATTTTTAAAAAGTGTTAGATTGCCTGGACTATAAAGAGCAAAGAAAACATAGCCTGGTCTGCAGATGCATGTTTTAACATAATAATAATTCACATAAAACAGGTACAAACTGTTTACACTATCAGCCATGATAATACACCTCAACACAGAATCAATTTAAGACCTTAACTGAAGCCTCGATGTTCCAGCTGCTGCTTCCTCAACTTGCACTCCATCTGCACTGGATCTGAGTTTCATGAATACATTTAAAATATTGCCTTAATGAATAGATATAGACCTTATATGAATAGTATAAGTATTATTTTGAAAGCAATTTAGAATATTTAGGTAATAGGTTCAGGTTTTATGGAACAGACTTGTTTTTTCATTCAACATCACATAAGTCAAAATCCCAAAGTGCTGACATAAGGACCGATTCCCCAAACGTCCTTCACTTTAATTGCTTGGTAATTATGAACAATATGCCATGAGTCAGACCTCACCTGAAGCCCTGACGGTCCAGCTGCTGCGTCCCCGACCTGCACTGCATCGGCACTGAGTTTCAAAATGATGCAGGTTTCCACTGTGTGGGTTATTAGCATGCTAATGTCGCTAGCTAACGTTCACTAACAACAACATGGGCATCTTGATAGCTACTTACTCGTGGATATTTCTTTTTTGGGTGGAATTTTCCTATCTACAAAGCACAAAAGGCTCAACAATATCATGCTGAGACCAAACAAAATACTAATATGAGGCTTCATTATTGTGTGTTTAGCAGCTTACCGTGTCTACACACTACTGACAGCTCTCTTTCTGCAGGTCACGATTCATGGAGTGAGTGTTGGAAAACTTGGAAATGTATTTTTGACTCTTCTGGGGTGATGAACATAGTATATAGATAATAATACGAATGAGTTTGCAAATATTGTTGTGGCTTTATGCTATATGTATAGTTACCATTATAGTTATATAGGCTACTATTCGTGGGTTATCTAAATCACAGTTAGATACAAATGCACAGAGACGAGGATGCAGCACAAGTTAGATCCTTTACTGGCGGGCTAATCCCACAACTGCCAGGCATGAACAAACAATCACAGAACTCTGAAGTAGTGACAGTCAAACACAATCGAGCACCGAGTGCTCGATCCAATATATCACAAATATATTGTGCACAATTATGTTTTCTAACAGGCAATTCAAATTAACATAATATTGGTGGTGGACAATTGTGTCTTTCCCAAAGTCTGTATGTAGCCTAAGGCGGTAACGTACGGCGGTCACACACGGCGTAGGTGTACCGGTAGTTCTTATACTGTAGGTGTTGCCGGTTAGCCAGAAACGTCCAAACAGGCCTACCAACCTGTCCACCTTGTCAAAACTTTAATAAAGTTACAACACTGGTTACATTTGGCCTATACAATCATCTCAGACAAATTCCTACTTACTTATGGAGATCGATTAAATTGGAAAACAGATAATCCGAGGTGGCACGAATGTCTTCTGTTAAAAGGCCTCCTTCAGTACGAGACTGTTCCTCCGCGGCACCACTGCTAAAGCACTTAAAGAGCACAGAGGTCTACAGCAAACTTTTTATCCCTCTCAAAGTACACCAGATTGATGCATTTCATTTTAAAAATGTAAAACATTTTGTTCCAGGGAAACATGCCAACAAATCGTTCTGAAGGGTCCATCCACCACGCTCTCACACGATCTCAGGGGAAACACTGAGTGGGGGGGTGGTGGGGGGGGGAGACGCCTTTTCATTAGGAATATTAGAACGGGCACTCGGTAGAGAGCATACCTTCAAATATCACAAGATTGGGCATTGAATTATGAACATTTTGGCATTAGTTGCATGCAAATTGGATAGAAAATAGGTAAAAATAAGAAGTTGACCTTTTCATGACCTTGACCTTTGACCCGATCCATCCTAAAATCTAATCAAATGGTCCCCGGATAATAACCAATCATCCCACCAAATTTCATGCAATTTGGTTAAATACTTTTTTACTTATGCAAATAACACGCACGCATACAAATACACAGCGATCAAAACATAACCTTCCACATTTTCAATGCGAAGGTAATAACATGTCACAAGAGATCAAAGGCCCGGGGGGGGAGGGGGGGGGTCTTTTATGTATATTGGAACTGTATTTGCTCAGCATAATCATTACTCTAGTTCATTTGGCCTTCCATACAGCCATTCCAAAGGGATTTCCACAGGCCTTCTGTAAACAACTTTCTAAAGTTTAGTTCACGTTAATATGAGGCTCATTAGTCACATTAAGTGGGTAGCTTATAACTAATTG
This sequence comes from Liparis tanakae, assembly GCA_036178185.1. Classification (NCBI taxonomy): domain Eukaryota; kingdom Metazoa; phylum Chordata; class Actinopteri; order Perciformes; family Liparidae; genus Liparis; species Liparis tanakae. The sequence goes on from CM070106.1 coordinate 19,864,626, forward strand.
TGGCCAAATGTCCTTTCATTAACACTGCAAATGTCAATATTCTCTAGTGAACTAAAATATTGATCTCACGCTAATCAAGACCCAGGAAGTATTAGAGGCTGCCGATATTCTAATGATGACGTTCCTGTAAATACTCTTTGTGTTACTTCACATCCACACGCATCAAATGAGGTATTCAGTGGAGAGGACAAGTCGGCCTCTGACTGGTCTTTGGATCTTTTCTAACCGGAACAAAGAGACGCTGTGGTACAGTAAGTCCAAGAGGAGTGGAACTTTTGATCTGGAAGAAAACATACAAACAATAAATGTTCTTTCAGAACAATTTCCCTTTCTCAACTAAGTATTGTGCTGACAGCCGTTAGTGGAGGAGTTCTTACCCTGACAGCAGGCACTGTGCTCCTCAAACGGCAGACGGTCACAGTTTATTCCCTCGTCACATTTTCATTCACTCAGGTTCACATTTTCAATCAAATCTTCCAAAACGCGACCCGGCTTTGTGGCGTCTGAGAGTGACGAGCTGCTGTCTGACACGCCGCCTGTCAGCTTGACTGATAGCCGTCAGGAACGCTTCTGCCACTCAATGTTTTTGCGACGATGAGTGGGCGCTGCTCGTGTCTGGAGCCCCCCCCCACAAATTTTCGGATTAATCAAATAGATTGAATAAAAAGCCATCACTGTCCCGATGATAATCAGCTCCTCCGAGGACAGAATGAGTCCCACAGTGCAGATAAGATGGCGGTTATTTCTGGACTTTCCGCTTGAGAGTTCATTCTAAGTGTGCGGATAATGACCATGCAGTGATGGACATGTAGGTTGTGATTGATTCTGTAAGGTCCTCAGGATCAGTTATCACACGGTACTAAACGTCTCACCTATTCCTATTCTGTACTGTGTCTTTGTCTGTGGCACTATAAAGGGATCAGAAGGCTTCCTGGGGTCCGTGACTTAATTAGTCTCCGTGGGGTTCCCGTGGCTGCTCAGATACCAGGAGCCCCCAGTGATGGGTTCAGGTCCTACTGAGGCCTGACCTTCGGCTTCAGTCTACGTTAGCTGCTACAATTATTCTTCAAAGCATGCTGTTATCGTCCATTGATGAAGGGAATCGTGTTTTCTTTTTAGTTTTAACTTCCGGCTATATTTGCGGTACCGTGAGGAATCAAAGGTGGCGAAAGGTCATCACAGCTCATAAGAGTTGGACGGTACACGGGACGAACAAAACCTGTTTCCATTCTTAGAGTAGAGGCTTAGTAGATGTGGATTCACACGTGAAACGTTTGTCCCGTAACATTAGAGGAAAGTTCATGAAAAGGGCAGCATGACTGTCTTGACAATCTGACCAAGTAGGGTTGAGAAGTTGGCATTGTGGCCACATTCACTCATTCAATTCAGTTTATTTGTATGAATCACATCTCACATTACTGATTGCCTCCTCTCCGGAGTCCTTGTGACTTCACGTCTCATAGGGTCCATGGCCCTGCTGATGCCCCGCCCACTCCTCCTCTCTACCTCCATCTGCCTGATGGATCACGGAGGTCTGGATCGTGGTCCATGTCTACTACCAACTATTCATACACTCTGTCATACTCATTGATCGTGTTGTTACTCTGTAATGACTCCTTCTGGTCACATGACATCTATTGTTCTGTCCATCCTGGAGAGGGATCCTCCTCTGTTGCTTCCATTTTCTCCCCGTGAAGGGTTGTTTGGGAGTTGTTCGTGATCCGATGTGAGGTTTTTTTCTCTCCTCTCTCCCTTCATGTTATGCTGTAATCTTTCATCCTTTCTTGCCATTTTGTTGCCTCTGTACCCTGTATTCTAGCAATGACAATAAAATTAATCCATGTGTACAGAGGCAAATGTTTAATTTGTGAGAATGGGCTGTACAAAATAAACTTAATTGAATTGAATTCACCATTAAATATGAAGAGTTTATTTTCTGGGGCGCATGAACCCTGAACCAACTTCTTTCAACTAAATGGCTAAACAGGTAGTTTCCTCCCAAAGCATAAGTATTTTTGACATGTTGGACTTTTTGAAGACTAACCTAAGAGAAGGTCTGTGAACAGTGGTCATTTTTCATCTTGGGTCGCATGAATACAATTGTAGGCGACTATGGCTCAGTGGAGGAGCGGGTCGTCTTTCAATCTGAAGATCGGCGGTTCGATCGCTAGTCCATGTCAATGTGTTCTTGGGCAAGGCACTCAACCCCGAGTTGCTCCTGAATGCATCCGGTGAATTGGGTGTGAATGTTAGCCATACTCCTGATGGGCAGGTGGCAGCTGGCGTGGTGGCTCCTCCAGTATGAACGGGTGTGAATGAGTGTTAACTTATGAATAGTCTTAAAGAGCTTTGAGTGGTCGGAAGATGTAAGTATCAGAAACGTTTGTTGGGCACAGAGATTGTTTTCTTTAATAATCCAAAATCCGATGACAAAATACAATTTTGCTGTGTCAGGGGATTCCGTGCGTTGGTAACTTCAGTGTTGGCATGCAGCGCTCTGATTGGTCGTAAACCAAAAGTCAAACGATGTTAAGCTGGATCTGCCGGGTTGTACACATCATTACAGTATTCATGTCTCACAGCTATCTGCCCATTGGGTCTTGATATCTCTCTGAAAAGGGGTTGATCAGGTTAAAGATCAAAGGTCAAGGTCATGAAAAGGTCAAAATCTTATTTTTACCATAGGGGTTGATCGGGTCAATTTATATCCAATTGGTAACTAATGCCAACATGTTCATAATTCAAAGCTCAATCTTGTGATATGCGAAGGTATGCGCTCTACCGAGTGCCCCTTCTAGTTTGCAATTGTGGTTCTGTTCTGTGAAAGAAAGTCCCTCTCATCTCCGTCCTGACGCGAGGCCCAGACGACCCGAGATGAGCCGTCAGAACTGGGAGGAGAGGCGCACCGGTCCAACAGGAACCACAGAGCCAGCCACCGGAGCTCAGGCTGTGAAACTGTTGGAGAGTTTTAAGGACAGTGCTAAACGGATGAAGGGGTGGGAGGAGCTCAGCGAAGGGGGAGGGGCTCCTTTCTGATGTTTTTCTTAACTTTCTATTCATCCGCCCCTCCCAACATCAATACTTCTACATGTATTGGGGGTTCGATGTGTCCATATCCGCCTTTCTCTAATATCACTCACTCCAAAAAGAAGTCCCAAAAGTTCAAAACCCATTCAACCCTCTCTGATAGCTGGATGATGACACAGTGTGCTCTCACCGCTCCCCCCAGAGCATCGCGCTGTGCTCAGACGTACGGAGCCTCTAATATTAAACCTCCTGAAGATCCTTCCGGTGAGAATTTGTGCCGAAACTCTCCGTCCTCGGACCGCCGCATGGTGTGAGTGAGAGCTGCGAGAAAGCGCCGCAGCAGAGCCACCGTCCCACTGGAAGCAGGGGGGGGGGGGGCAAAGCTAACGCGTTATGTCACATCCGTGAGTGTGATAGTGTGTGTGTGTGTGTGTGTGTGTGTGTGTGTGTGTGTGTGGCCGCTCTGCCGCAGTAAGCTGGCGGACACGTGCCCAGATGAAATGTCAAGCCTTTTTAAGAAGGTGTCAATCAGAGGACTGGCTCTATTCTCCCCGCTGCCTCTTCGCATTAGGCTCCTGATTAATGCCCCCCCCCCCCCCCCCTCCTCCTCGTACCCTACCACACAATCTCTGATTGATGGTGATATAACCTCACCGTAATCAACAGCGGTGGGACTTCCAGTCTCAGAAACATGAAAATGTCAAATTTCTCTCCCCCAATGGGACTCACTGATTGTCTTCACCTGGTTGCTGAGGCTGGGCAACGGGCAACGGGCAACGGGCAACGGGCCAAGAGACGGGGCTGCTTGGATAACCAGGGACCGGGAGGGGTCGTCACCTCTCTCCTCTAGGATACACTGAGCTCCTCTCCTCTAGGATACACTGAGCTCCTCTCTCCTCTAGGATACACTGAGCTCCTCTCTCCTCTAGGATACACTGAGCTCCTCTCTCCTCTAGGAGACACTGAGCTCCTCCCTCCTCTAGGATACACTGAGCTCCTCTCTCCTCTAGGATACACTGAGCTCCTCTCTCCTCTAGGATACACTGAGCTCCTCTCTCCTCTAGGAGACACTGAGCTCCTCCCTCCTCTAGGATACACTGAGCTCCTCTCTCCTCTAGGAGACACTGAGCTCCTCTCTCCTCTTCTCTCTCTCCTTATGGATGAATGTTCATCTCCTCATCTCACATTACTAACACTGCCTCCTTCCCGGAGTCCTTCACGTCTCATAGGGTCCATGGCCCTGCTGATGCCCCGCCCCCTCCTCCTCTCTACCTCCTTCTGCCTGATGGATCATGGAGGTCTGGATCGTGGTCCATGACTACTACCAACTATTCATACACTCTGTCATACTCATTGAATGTTTATGTAACTCTGTAGTGACTCATTCTGGTCACATGACATCTATTGTTCATCTGGTCACATGGATCAGATGAACAATAGATGAACAGAGTTACATAAACAATGAGTATGACAGAGTGTATGAATAATGAGTCGTAGGCATGGACCACCATCCAGACCTCCACAGGAAGAGAGGAGGGGCATCAGCAGGGTCGTGGCAGGAGGCAGGAGGCCAGACTCAGACCCCGCCCTTCATCGTAACACCGACTAAATAACGTGCAGGTTGATCAGCGTTCTACACAGAAACACTCTCTTTTGTGCTTTACACATAATCACATCGATCGTCCTGTCATTTCGATGCGTGCCGTTTGTTGGACATGTTGCATCACACGCAGGCCGGCCGGTACCTCTCTGTGTTCAGAGCTTATCGACTCCAGCAGCACCTTCAACCCTCAGAATCAGAAGCCCCCCCCCACCGGGTAGTGAGAGGCGCTCCATCAGACCCCCCGGGGTCCAGCAGGGGGAGGAGGGGCCGGCTGGTTATCTCTGAGGACCAGCTCTGCATCGCGGCGTGGGGGGACCAGGGGTCAGTCGGGATCCCCGGCGCCCTCTGACCCCCTACGCCACAGGCCACGCCTCCTACAGTGCCCTTTAATTTATTGTGTACGCATTTCTGATCAGGGAGTCACCAAGACGACTAGGGTGTATCCTCTGGGGTCGAGATGTTATCCTCAGGCTAGTCCTACTTTGAACAGGCAAGCCATATTTCATCCATCGTCACACTTGGTATTAGAACTGGCAGAAATCGGCATATTTTATATTTCAGAGTTTTCACTTTGGGAAGAGCTATTTGAGGTTTGACACCCGGTGGTTACGAGCGTCCTCAGACGGAGCGGCTCTGGTGCGTTTCACTCTGATGGTTACTCAGGCGTACCGCGTGAGCCCGGAGGGGCGGGCAGGAGACATTTCCCGATGTCAAAATAATAAAAATGTTAGTTTGAAAATGTGTCTTTTTTCCCTGGACAGATGCTATATCTGGTCAGAAGATGTTCCCGACCTTGAGGCGTCAAATCTCAAAGCAGAGGAAGAAACTTTTAGAGTCTCCGGTACTTCGCCTGGCAGATGCTATAAAGACCATGTTTTACTTTAAATGAAGACAAAGTACAAAACAAAGATATATTGTCTCACGCAGCGTGTAATATTTATCCACAAGGATTATTAAAGTATAACATACTTTAAATGTGTCCTGTTGATTAATTTGAAATTCAGAAATCAATTGCAGTTTGCAATTCAGATTATTTTGTAAAGCCCAACATCCCAAATTATAAATTTGATCAGGAAAACCTTTCACAACAGGATGGAGAGAAGCAACAGATGTCATGTGTAGAGACGGAATGAAACATGTTACAGAGTTACACCACGTTCAATGAATATGACAAACTATGAATAATGAGATTAGCTATGGACCACGATCCAGACGTCCACAATCCATGAACATGAGGGGGCGGAGTCTGCCTCCAGGACTGAAGGTGGAGCTGGTTCATAAAAGAGGAGGAGCTTGATACCTGAAGGTTCTGGCTCCTCCTACTTTAGACTCTAGGGACCACCAGTAGCCCTGCATTCATTGAGGCATCCCTCTAGTGGGGCAATATGGTACTACAAGCTCTCTAGTGGGGCAATATGGTACTACGAGCTCTCTAGTGGGGAAATATGGTACTACAAGGTCTCTAGTGGGGCAATATGGTACTACAAGCTCTCTAGTGGGGTCATATGGTAATACAAGCTCTCTAGTGGGGTCATATGGTACTACAAGCTCCTTAGTGGGGTCATATGGTACTAAGCTCTTTAGTGGGGTAATATGGTACTACAAGCTCTCTAGTGGGGCAATATGGTACTACAAGCTCGTTAGTGGGGCAACATGGTACTACAAGCTCTTTAGTGGGGTAATCTGGTACTACAAGCTCTCTAGTGGGGTAATATGGTACTACAAGCTCTCTAGTGGGGCAATATGGTATTATAAGCTCTTTAGTGGGGTACTATGGTACTACAGGCTCTCTAATGGGGATATATGGTACTACAAGCTCTCTAGTGGGGCAATATGGTACTACAAGCTCTCTAGTTGGGCAATATGGTACTACAGGCTATCTAATGGGGATATATGGTATTACAAGGTCTCTAGTGGGGCAATATGGTATTATAAGCTCTCTAGTGGGGTACTATGTTACTACAAGCTCTCTATTGAGGCACTTTGCTATAAGCTCCATAAGATATGATGGTGCATGCAGACATGGCCAAGAAGCAGGTGGGCTGCAGGAGATCAAAGCTCGATGTTTAAATGGGTTTCTTATCGTTTCCCGCCTGATGTTCATGAGGCGCAGAGATCCAGCAGAATGCAATCCTTAAAATACATTTGAAGCTGGCTGCAGAAACATCCACCGTGTCCTAAAGAAAAAAAACTGGAGAGTAATTGACTTTAAATAATTAATGCTTTCCCCAGCCCCCTATTTATTTCCATGATGGCTGAGGGGAATATGCAGGAGGTGGGAGGGTTTCATCCCTGTTGGGTCTTTGGAAGTAGCGTGACGGTGATTATGGTGATGGAGGTGCTTAATGTTTGACATTTCCCAGCGTTTGAGGAGAACAGCCGGAGGAAGAAATGGTCACACCGCAGATATGAGAAGGGGGCGGAGTCATCGTCACTTAAAAAATTGGTTTGTGGTCTGCTGTTATGAAGCCTCGAGTTCCTTGATTTTCGCTGTCGCCATCTTAGACTACGCACATCGCCATGTTTGTTTTCTGTGAGCAGACGTTAGCATGCGGAGACTCTCCTCGTCTCAGCACCCCGATGGTCTGTTTGACTCTGAAGGACCATCGTTTACTGAATGAACAGCATGCTGTATAGAAGAAGACCCCCTGGTGGTCAGTAGAGAGAAGCCCGCTTTAACACATGAAGCATAGACTTCTATACAACCAGAGGAGTGCCCCCCTGGTGGTCAGTAGAGAAAACGCAGCTTTAACAAATGAAGCATAGACTTCTATACAACCAGAGGACTCGCCCCCTGGTGGCTAGTAGAGAGAACGCAGCTTTAACAAATGAAGCATTGACTTCTATACAACCAGAGAAGTCGCCCTTGGTGGTAAGTAGACATAATGCAGCTTTAACACATGAAGCACATACTTCTATACAACCAGAGAAGTCGCCCCTGGTGGTAAGTAGACATAATGCAGCTTTAACACATGAAGCACATACTTCTATACAACCAGAGAAGTTGGCCAATGGTGGTCAGGAGAGAGGATGCAGCTTTAACAAATGAAGCATTGACTTCTATACAACCAGAGGAGTCGCCCCCTGGTGGTAAGTAGACAGAATGCAGCTTTAAGACGCTTTACGCTCACATGTGATCATTTCTGCTTTTCATGGCTCTTCGAGACTCTGGTTTGATATATATTTATATATAACATAATATAATCATTTATGTTCAGGCACTTCATTTTGACAGACAGGAAACACACGTTGTGCTGTTGGCCTGATCATAACGAGCTCTGACGTTTTCTTTAATATATATTATATCTTTTATGAATGTGAAATGCACTTCCAGCATAATTTCAGGGTTCGAGCGGTACATCTGGAAAACGTGAGAAGAAACTCTGATATTGAACCACTTCCTTTTGTTAGCCTGATTATAACAACGGCCGATGTTCTCCACTGCTTCCCTTGGACACGTACTCTATGTTTAGTGCCTTTTAAACTCACTCAGGAAGCCTCGCCACGGTCTGGACTGATTACAATAACAGCTGAAGGGCCCCTCGTCTGATGGGCCCCTCGTCCGTCCTCCAGACACTCAGCTGTATTACAAGGTATCTCACAGCTATATGCAAGAGAGTTGAGTATCTTGATAACTTATAGCAAGAGAAAGGCCAAAAGGAGGAAGTACTTCCTGCTTCCAGCTCCGGGATCTCAGTCCAGTTCTACACGGTAACACAAGATTACAATCTTACAGTTTCTAACGCACAGTTTGTGTGTTAGTATAATGTATATATATGTATACAATATTTACCTATTTTCATAAATATATGTATAATATTTATATATATATATATAAAATATTTACCTATTTTTCATATATGTATAATGCATATATATGTATACAATATTTACCTATTTTCATAAATATATGTATAATATTTATATATATATATATATTAAATAATTACCTATTTTTCATATATGTATAATGTATATATTTGTATACAATATTTACCTATTTTCATATATATATATGTATAATATTTATACATATATTAAATATGTACCTATTTTTTATGTATAATATATATATATATATATGTATAACATATTTTATATGTTATACATATATATCATATATATATGTTTATATATATATGTTTAATATATATATATATTATATATATATATATATATATATATATATATATATATATATGTAACTATGAAATATTTACCTATCTTCCGCTAAAACATTCAGCCGTGACCTTGCCGATGTATTAGATTGCAAACATCTTTGTGTTATAGGTTATGTTTTATATCGGCGCTCAGAATGCTGAGTCATGCTTCTCTCTCCACTTCCTGTCCTCTGACTGCTGAGTGGAGGCCGACTTGTTTTACGGCCTCGCCCCTTTTATTTGAGTCCTCGTCCACAGAGATGGACACTTCAGGTCCAACTGCGTTCATTGTTAAACCTTTATGAGCATTTACTAATCTCACTCAGAATATCTTCCCCAATATTTGGTATTGTGCCCATGTTCTCCTTCTGTTAGAAAGGGGGGGGGACCCCACTTCACTTAAACATGGCCTGTATCCAACTTGGCAAGTGATCCTTCAGAGCGACTAGTCTGGCTTCAGGGAACAGACCCCGACCTCCCTGCTCTCCTCAAGGTCGCTCACAACATCGTGAACAAGGTCAAACAATCGCTCCGTGTGCGTAAACTGCCCCACAATGCATTGCATGTGTGTGTCTCGTGAAGTCTGGAGCGAGCTCGGAGGTGTCAATATGTCCCTCTATTTCCAATTAGGTTGCCAATATGCGGTCAGACTACCCACGTCACACCTGATTGGACGTGTGCTGGCTGCTGTTATTTTTGAGCCCGGATTAATATGCGTCACTTTAATGAATTGTTTTCATGTTCTCGGCTGTGAACGTAACCAAAGTGTGGTCAAAAGAACGTCTGTCCGTCTGTCCTGTCCCCAGACAGACGGACATGGGGGGACGGAGCCTTCTCCATTCTGCCCCTCCCTCTGGAACTCTCTCCCCAAAATCATCCGAGACCGCTCCGAA
>CM070106.1:19874808-20037308 GCA_036178185.1 Liparis tanakae
GACAATACATTATTTAAAACTAGTAAATGATCAACACCTCATCACCAGCTTAACAGAGTTAGCCTCATATGGGTCCAATCAACTATTTAACTTTTTATTAAATGCGCATTGTCCGTAATCTATACCATAAAGTTCACATTTTAACCTTTAAAAAAAGTGTGCTTCCTTTTAACCTTTCAAAATAAAAGTCAGATGTATCTGTTAAGCGGAAGTAGTATAAAACGTCTATGTTTATACAAACAATACAATATCAAAGGCATACATCAAAACCAATAAGGAAAATGCTAAACAGTCAAACAACTCAAAACAATAAACCCTTCATGGGGTTATTTACAGGCGTGTTTACTTCTCATCAAACAAAAAGAGCAGGTATCCGGAAAAATCTGGGTAATTTGGCAATTGTTAATAGAACATGATTTACCCTTCAACTTCCACTGATATGCATGCAAACTAATACATTGTTTCAAACACACACACACACAAATACACATGCACACACACACAGAATGACAGATACACACACAAGTACACATGCACACACACACAGAATGACAGATACACACACAGGCACACACTCACACACCCACACCAGACAGTCACATACATACACACACAGGCAGAGACACACACACACACACACACACACACGCACACACACAAATACACGTGCACACACACGCATACTCTGCAGACTGACCCTTGACCTCCCAATTGTCCCTCAGATATAACCCTACTGCTTTATACTCAATATATAATATCTACCTAAATATAATACTTTGAGGTCATGGGGGGGGAATCCCCTCCAAAACCTTCACAAGAGAAAATTGTCACCGTGCCAATAATCCTTGCACGATCCTTAAAACCAGTCTTTTAGTTACTTTTTCATACTTTCAATCAACTTAAAGATATGGATTCTTTTCAGATTCAAAGAGGGGCATCTGAATATGAATTCCCTAAAGTTCCTCTAAAACACCCACAAGAGTTAAAGCCCCATTAAAGAATCCTTTAAAAATAGTTATTTAATAAATATTTAATAAAACACAAGTGTAAGTTCATAAACTGAATTGTATATTAAAGCCCCACTATGTAACTTTTCCACCTTAAAATAACAGCTTGAAAAAAATTGTGCCGCTACAATGACTTTTAATATGTTGATTTGCGCCTCCGCCACTGACATCGGGGGTCTGTAGCCAGAAAACTGCTGTAAGATGTTGGGACCGACCCGGTGCCAGTCCACGCTCGCAGGTGACTTTTTATTTGCTGCGCTACGCGACTCGTAGAGACGGAGTGACATGCTGCTGTGGAGAACACCGGGCTGCCGCTGATCAGCGGCAGCGAGTCGCGTTCAGCCGCAGCCCGGTCACATCAGCTGGGAGGAGACGAGCCGGAAGAGCCATATATGGCTCGAGACCAGACGTTAAATACCTGAAGGGGGCGCTACAGGGGAAAAGTTACATAGTGTCGCTGTCTGACAACCAGGACTTGAAGAGGGTGTTTGGTTTAACAAGTCTGAAACCCTGTTGAAAGCTTGGGCTGATTTTATCTTTTTTGGTCTTCTAAACATGTCAGAGCTTAGCTTTCTTTTGCAGGTTGTAGCCACTCCCAAATGGGGCCCAGGGTCTCAGACTTGTTAAACCACACACCCTCTTCAAGTCCTGGTTTTCAGACAGCCAATTAACTCTTGTGGGTGTTTTAGAGGAAATTTCACCCCATCACCTCATTGTAGGCACTGTACTGAGTGTCTGTGTTCAGTTTGGGATTTCCAGGACTAATATTTAGGAGTTTATGGCCATTTTTGCACTTCTAAGATGCGCATTTAACAAATTAAATAGTTGATTGGACCCATATGAGGCTAACTCTGTTAAGGTGGTGATGAGGTGGTGATCATTTACTAGTTTTAAATAATGTATTGTCACCTAAAGAAAGAAAATAAAGGAGCGTCACTGCAGCAGTAAATCTACACGCCAATTCATATGATCCGTTACAACGGCGCTTATTGCTGTCATAATACGCAGGCGAAACAACATATACAATAATAATAAATAAGACTAGAGGACGCTTTTTCTAATTCATAACACCATTATAGAAAAGAGAGAGAGAAACGGCCAAGATACGTTGATCAGAGACGTATTTGTAATTATAATACGTCAAATACAAACGTAATCTGGAGAGAAATACGTTTCAATCAAACATAATTTGAAGAGAAATACGTTGCATTTTGAATTGAAAGAAAGTGACCACACTTTAATCCCCACAGGTATCTTCACTGCACCCATTGCAGGCGTTTACTACTTCACCTTCTCTTATCATGCTGGAGGTAATAACCTAGTACAGCTAAATCTCTACAAGAACAACGAGCTTCTCGTGGCGTCCTTTGACCATCAGACATCGCACGACGGCGCCGACAACGGAGGCAACGCAGTGTTTGTGCAGCTGCAGCAAGGGGACCAGGTGTTTGTGAGCTTAATTGCTAATACCAATATTTGGGGAAACGATGCGCTCTCCACCTTCAGCGGTTGCTTGGTTGTTGAATGATTGTAGAAAAATACGAAAGTATAAAAAGCAGAATCGCCTAATATAACCTGCATTGTATGTCACGCAGGTGTTATATAACCCTTCTACTGTAATTGACATTAACACATATTTATTGTGTAATAGGACCAGTCAGCTAATATCATTGAATTCAAATAAACACCCCTTTTTAACTTGAAGGCAGGATGATTGATTTAGAATGTGTCTATGGGTATTTTAGCTGGAGCAGAGGGGGAGAAGATTCAGATTTTCTTGGATGCCCCGACTATGAGAGACGAGATAACAGAACATTTGGGCTTTCAAGGACTTTTTGGCTTTGGAGAAACCTTCGGACTTCAATAACTTTCTAGTTTTTCGAGACTGACTCTGACAACCGTCACTGTTTCATTGAACTGCTTTTGAGAAAAGAAACCTGAAAATAAATCCACAGCTTTACCGTTTGGTAAGTTTCTGGGCTCAATGTAGAGACTAGTTCTTTAGATCAGACTAACTACTCCCCCCTTCTCCTGTAAAAAGTGTGGAACTGAGGTGACGACCGACTCTACCAGAAGAACTAAATGTAAGAAACCTTGGTGAAGGCTTGGCAGTGTGTCTACAAATGTCAGTGTAATAATTAAAATAGGCAATGAGATGGTTCAGACGATCTACGAACTTAATCGGGTGTTGGGCTTACGACCTACCGAGAAGGGCTAAACCGCACAAGCTGTCGAACACTCTCGGGAATCCCATAATTCTGGAATCGTTATGGCTTGACATTGACACCTGTGAGGTACCTGCCGCCTAAAACCATATGAGGCTATTGTGTATTTTCCACTTCCCAAGATTGTCAGACAACAGAATAAGAAGATCAGACAATGGAATGTGTAGGCTGAAAGGAGGTCACTAGGTCACAAAGGACGAGGTCGTGGGACCAAGATATGTCTAGGTGGGATTTGAATATGATTAGGTGCGGAGGGGGTTAGAGGCCACTGTGAGACCCTTCCCAACATGTGACCAGCCTACAGAATTCAACATAGACACCTATATAACCTGTAACAGAATGCTACATCTTTGGACTTTCCAATTCGGCTCCTGAAAGTCTCCAGTCGTTCTAGGCATCTGTATTCGACCTGCATCCTGTAGAATAAACTGTGTATTCTTATCAAGTGCTGAGTCGCTCGAAATTTCTTCATCATCATCATCATCATCAACATTTCCCGGTCAACGAAGAATATCCTACATATTTGGCGTCACGAACAGGATGTGACTGTGAAGCTGCTTCTGTAATTATTAAACAGGTGTAGAAACATTCTCACGATGGCCCGAAGCGTGTCTAGCTGAAAATAAAACACTGCTCAACAGTTGCTAAGTAAAATACTAAAGTGTGGATAAGACGGTGAAAACTATTTTAGAAAAAACTAGGAGTTAAACAACATCTTGGTGCGAAAGAATACACATTCTTTTAGATCTTAAAATCCAAAAACATTTTTTATTTGATTTTGTGCTTTTTCGGAACTCTGAAAAGTTCCGAGGGGGGATACAATTAAGGTGACATAAATGACAATAAATTATTTTCACATTTACTCATAGAAGTGATAATTCATGTTTGATGTTTTAATTTGATCTGTATGCAAAGATACTGGTTCTCTTCTGTCATTCTAGAGAAACCACTGTGAGGTGATGGAGTGTGAAGGACTCCAGTGGTGAATGAAACCAGCCTATTCAAACATCAACAATACAAGTGGCCACAAGACTCTAAACAAGGATTGGTGATACAACATCCAGATTGAAGACAACACTACCACGGGTGTCAAGGCTGCTGAAGAACTGCAGTGAAATGTCTTCTCGAATATATGACACATTAGTAATGTTAAAAATGAATTTTCTTGTTTAGGTGATAATTGTTGGGGAAACGATATTTGTTGTTGTTTGGTGAATATAATGGAATCTCAGATGGTTTCTTTTCTGGACGTTTAGGGCCAGAGGTGATGAGGCAGGGATAGGTCCATGGGGAGAGGCGATGGGTTGACCAACTTGATCCTGGACATTATTATTTTGTTATTATTTACTGAGGAATTCCTGATGTATTTGCTGAGATTATTTCAATGACTTGTTTTCTGCCCTTCACTAGACTTTGAACTGTGGTCAATTGTTGTTGACTCAGTTTATACCAACATGGTTCTGGCACTAATGCAGAGGTTACATAATGTATTTAACCATGCTTATGCAACTTGTCTAATGAGATCAATATTTTACTGCAAAGTCATTTACAACCTAAAACCTAACTTTTAAATATGTGAATGAGGCAGAAGAGTAACATTAACTTCTATGAAATCAATATGAAATGTCGGAATTGTGTTAACTTCACATGGTTTAAAAGTGACCAGGCTGGCTGTGAAACACACACACACACACACACACACAATACAGTACAATAAATTAAACATCTTGCTGCACACGTTGAAGGATTGCATATGATAGTCAGACACACAGACAGGAAAAACAACAACTCCAGCCCACTTACTAGCCTTAACGCATAAAGACGTATGAAGGCCTGTTTGCATTTCAGAGCCACCCAGGTGCCTTTTGTGAAGCTGTAGTGTGCTTGATGCTGAGTTGAAGAGGTGTCATATTTGGAGGTACTTAAGCATGCACTGTTTTGTTGTCTGTTCAAAGCCATGTACTTCAAACAAGCATGGCCTATTAAGTAGAGCTAAAGTTGCCAGGACACCTGTAGATTATTGTCGAAGTGTTACGTCAAAAACTCTTTTGAGTGCCTCAAATAATTTCAAAGATGCTTGCAAGTTGTGCTGCTCTTACATCTGGTGTGTTTTGAACAGGTACACAGCTGCCACACATGCATATGACTCACACGTCTTAGCCTAGAAATGGAGAGCAAATCTGTGACATCTTGATCATCTTTTATGTGTTTGTGTGTCTTCATGTGCAAAGCTGGGCATGTGTGGTTTCAGGTTGGTCTGCTGGTATTTCCTCTACAGCAGGAGATCATTGAATTGAGACGGACTGGAACATTGTGTTCAGTTTTGTCGTACTTACATTCTCTTTGTTTAGAAATATGCAGAGCACATCTCCTGAACTAATGCAACTAGTAATGTTGCAATCTACCTGAAATGTAACTGCAAGAAGGCTGGAAATCAAGCAGTTTAAATATAACATATATCCCAAAAGGCTCAACAGGTGTTGAGTGCTTGGCGCAGAGCAGGAGAAAGCACCTGACGTCTGTATCAGTGTTCCCTATTGTCAAGATAAAAGAAACCTTCCCAGCAAGGTTCTGAACATTAGATCAATGGAGCATATTTAAAAGACATTAGAGAGCAGTCCTCCTGTCATATCTCCGTGATAAAGTACAGAAATCTAGCCTTCCAGCATACAGTACCGTGTCTCTATTCAGGCGATTCTCCAGTGTGTCTCCTCCCGTGCTACATTTCCATGTGGGAATGAAGCAGAGAGGATGGCAAGTGGTGCTCAGGGTCCTCCTTCCCGACCCTGGTCTCTTCCCAGCGTTCAGGGACGTGTCATGGGTGAGGCCAGAGGAGAACATATAGCTACCGGCCCCGAAGCCCGTCATTCACTCTCTAACTTGCTCACATTAAAGAGAACTCTAATCACTGCGGGGACTTGGCCAATGATGTGCTTATCAAACGGCATATTTCAAAAAGGCATCTTAAAAGGCCCGAGGGCGAAGAGGCAATAAGAGCACATTTGTATGTGGATGAAAGGGAAAAGTGTCGGAGCTTTCTCAGGAAAAAGAGTCGACTCATCCCCTTCTTGTATACAGCGTTGATGTTGGCCTTCCAGTTCAGTCGGCTGTCGATAGAGACGCCCAGGTACTTGCACTCCTCCACCATGTCCACGTCCACTCCCAGGACGCTCAGAGGAGCAGGAGCTATCGCCTTTCTCCTGAAGTCCACCACCATCTCTTTGGTCTTGGCCACGTTCAGCCGCAGGTGATTCTCATCGGCCCACCTCACAAAGTCACTCACCACCGTCCTGTACTCCTCCTCCCGTCCATCCCTAATACACCCGACCACTGTAGAGTCATCAGAGTACTTCTGCAGATGGCATGACTCTGTGTTGTACTGGAAGTCAGTGGTGTACAGGGTGAAGAGGAAGGGAGACAGAACAGTTCCCTGTGGGGCTCCAACATCACTGACCACCGTGTCAGACAGCACACGGCCCATTCGGACAAACTGTGGTCTGCCTGTGAGGTAGTCAGTGATCCAGGAGATGGTGGACGCGTCGACACCGACCACCCGCAGCTTCTCCCTCAGCAGCAGTGGCTGGATGGTGTTGAATGCACTAGAGAAGTCAAAGAAAGTGACTCTCACAGAGACATTGGTTCCCTCCAGGTGCGACTGAGCTCGTTGCAGCAGGTAGATGATGGCGTCGTCCACTCCCACATGAGGCTGGTAAGCAAACTACAGAGGGTCCAGCGATGATCTCACCTGCGGCCAGACGCGCTGTGATCAGGAGAGACTGCGTGCAGCCACGTCCCCGTGAAACACAGGAGGCTGCTCTCACGGAAGATCCTCTCAGTCATCACCGGCGCGCCAAGCTCATCCGTCTTATTTTTACATTATATTACGTGTCATTTAGCAGACGCTTTTATCCAAAGCGACTTACAATAAGTGCATTCAATCTAGAGTATAAACTAAGAACAACAAGAATACAGAACGTAACATTTCCTCAACATAGTCGAACTACAAATGTACAACAATAAGAGATATTTAAGTGCCACTGAAGTGCAAATCTGTGTTTTAATCCAGATGTAGTCGGAAAAGGTGCGTTTTCAGTTTCCGGCGGAAGCTGTAGAGACTTCCTGCTGTCCTGGTGTCAGTGGGGAGCTCGTTCCACCACTGAGGAGCCAGGACAGCAGACAGTCTGGATTTCGAGTGATTAGCTTGAAGTGCAGGAGTCACAAGTCGGTTGGCTGTTGCCAAGCGAACGTGCCGGGGTGTACGGTGTTATTTGCCAAAGACCTCACGTTACCCGTTACGATCGCCGGTACCGAGGGTTTGTATCTCCTCGTTTTAGCCCTCCTCTTGGTACCCGACCTGCAGCCCCGAGCCCTTCTCCTCAGCTCCACCGGGATCACAGGTCTGTCTCCAGGCAGAAGCTGCGGCCTGCACAGCGCCATCAGCTGAGCGCGCGAGTAGACAACGGTCCCCTTCATTGTTCGTTCCGGCTCTCAGATACAACCGACCAAGTAAACTAAATCCACGGGAAAAGTTGCGAAAAAAAGTAGTCAATTGTCCGACCGTAACTTAGACCAGCGTGAAATAAAATGAAAAGAAAAAGAGGAAAAGTGTAAAAAAGACAATAAACTAAAAAACATATGGGGAGCTTCTGCGACAGGCAGTCGTTGGCACGGCGCCATCTTGGCTTTCGAATGGAATGGGATGTTAAAAATTAACAGATCATCCTCAAAATAAAAGCAGCCTGAGGGATCCCAGCAGTCAGAGTTGAGGTGACTGAGTGATCTTGAATCAACTCGGATTGTATTCAACATGAATTTTGCCATTTTCTTGTTCGTTTTGCCTTTTTGCGGCTTGACTTTGGCCCAGAAATCAAACAATGCCGATCTCGTGGAGAATATAACTGAAAGACAATCATGCAATCCTGACATGTGTGAGATCCTGAAAGAGTTGGGTGCCATGACAGAAAAGATGAGAGCTATGGAAAACAGACTGAAGGACAGTGAAACCAGGCTGACGGAGAGTGAATCCAGGCTGAAGGACAGTGAAACCAGGCTGACGGAGAGTGAATCCAGGCTGAAGGACAGTGAAACCAGGCTGACGGAGAGTGAATCCAGGCTGAAGGACAGTGAAACCAGGCTGACGGAGAGTGAATCCAGGCTGAAGGACAGTGAAACCAGGCTGACGGAGAGTGAATCCAGGCTGAAGGACAGTGAAACCAGGCTGACGGACAGTGAAACCCAGATTCTTGAACTGAAGAACAAAGGTAAAGTTAAATTGAAGAATTAACACATTACATGTATTGTAGTGAGGTGTTCCTGCTTATAATCTACTGGTGTCAGCTACTAAGGTACTAGAGTTTTTCTCGATTGATTTCATACAAAAACTGGAACTTATAACACAAAGACCACAACCTGTAACTCATGTGCCAACTCCCTAAACCAATTCTGCTAAACTATAACCACAATTATCTGCTTTAGACACAGATTTAAATTGTTAGCCACACTTTCTTCAAAACACAACACACAAGTATCTGCCTTACAGTTTTTCTCGATTGCTTAAACACATTTTTTGAAAGCATGCCTCGTTTTCTCAAAACACTAAACACCATCCTCTCTACTTTGCACACTTCATCAATGCCAACACCTCCTTGTGTTCAGACAGAACACACTGCTACTCAATTGGCAAAACTTCCATTTCCACAGCTGTTGTGCAATTTGGAATCAAGGCTTTAGATATATAAGGGCCACAGGTGACCTTCTGGTTTGAAGAAGAATGGATGAAAACATGGAAGATAGAGGAGACCAGAGAAGCAGAGGAGTAAGGGTAAGGACGAGGAGAAGGAAGAGGAGGAAGAGGAGGACGAGTGAGAAGGAGGGGTGTGATCTCAGATGAGATTCGGGCCACACTAATTGACCATGTGGTCAGCCATGGTTTACCCATGCAAGAGGCTGGCCAGAGGGTCAACCTCATATACTGTAAGCCACTTTTCAGTAGCATCCATCATCCGGACGTTCAGAAGAGAGAATAGGTAAGAAACAGAACTATGACAGGAAAACACTAGTTTGAATTCTTATCAGGAGCATAGTGTTCTTTTATTTACTGTATAACTATTTTACATTGTACTGTATTTGTATATTTTGCAGAATTGAAAGATTACCCCAGGGTGGTGGGAGGGAGCGTATGTTTACAGCGGAGCAGGAGACGCGATAGTAAACATGGTTCTGGTGAATAAAGCATTAACCATAAAACAAATAAGAACTGCCAGTATTGATGACCAGGCCATGTTCCACAGTTTTGTTGGTCCTTTTTTATTTACACTTTTCTTTCTTTTTTATTGACTGTAGTGGTCTATTTTCTATTGTTTGTTTTGTGAAAAAAATAGAAAAAAGAAAGAAACATTTTCCTTGTATATTTGTGTGTTGTTTTATTTTTTGAGTTAAATTATTATACATTTACAATATTTTACAACAGGAGAAAGCGTACAGTTCCACTTGACATGAAAAGGCCCAATGCTCCTGATAAGGCCTTCATACTGGTGTTCTCCCTCTTCATACTGGTGTTTTCCCATTGCATAGTAGTGTTTTCCATTACAGTTTTTCACGATTGTTAACACACGTTTTTCAAAACACTAACGGCTTTCTCAAAACTGCACACACAAAACTGAAAACCTCACACACAAAATGCTAAACCTGACACTCCCTTTGCAAGATGACTCTTTGTCATCAAATCTCTTACCTGTTCACAAAATGGAACTCGTTTTTTCATTTGGTACACACAGCCATTTTTTCAAAAGACACACACATACATTCATTGAGTACACACAGCTAAGCATTTGCTGCACACTACCAAGCATTTACAGCACACAGAAGGGCAAAATTGAAAACACAATCATCAAAATGGAACACACCATACGAATGACAATGACTCAGGAGAATGAGACATTTCTCCTCAGTGTAGGCCGACTTTTTTCACAGTCAAACTTAAAACAGCACACAAATATGAAACAAAGAAAGGTTTATTCTGGTACACAGAGACAACAGTACAGTACTGTAAACCGGCCTGAGCATTGGGACCTGGTCCTGTGGGTTCCGTTCGTATAACTTCCACCTCCAAGCTGAAAAGGATTCCTCTTCTTTCTTTTTTTTTGCGATCAAATGTTTCTATTTAGCATAAAATAATTCCTCAATAGGATTCAGTAAGGGTGAATAAGGTGGAAGGTACATAACGGAGGAAAAATGTGGGTGGTCCTGGAACCACTCGCGCACTTGAGCAGTCCGGTGTAAACTCACATTGTCCCATTGACAACATGGTCGACCCGCTGTTGGTCATCTATTTGGCCAGGTGGTACCAGCAGGTCATGCAGGCCATCTAGGAAGACGAGGAGACGGGCGGTGTTATAGGCCCCGAGGTGGACATGACGGTGCAAGATCTCATGTGGATTCATCGCAGCACACATCGTGATGTTCCCACTACGCTGGCCAGGGACCTCAACAATGAAGTTTCTGCCCCTTCGCCTCCTCTCACTCTGACCCCTCTCCTTCTCTGGTTGTCGTTATCTGCCACGTTCTCCATTGCTCATCAAACAGAACAAAGGCTCAAGGCACTCTTATGCTGCAGTGCTCAGTGCAAATTTCTCAAAAAGACCTGAATGTTTAGAGATTTGACTACTTGTGTGTTGTAGGTTGATGCTTTGAGATTTTACTTGAGAAGTGTGTGCAACAACTGAACATTGTGTGTAGTGTTTTGACAACAAGGGACGTGTAAGTGACATCAGAGTGTAAACAAAGAAAATAAGAGTCAGATAGTGGCAAATTGGGTCGAACGATTGGTACATGAAGAGAAGGTTGTGCAAATTGTGCCGAATTTTCGCTTTTTGGGTGTTAACAACTGTGAAAAACTGTAAGCACATCAGTGTTCAATCGATGCTTAGAATGTCGACTCGTATGATGGACTGTGTTTGTCATTGGAAAACAAAATACCCTTTTGAGGTGACGTAACACTGATTTGAAAGCAAAGTTGCATTTTGCAGGAGATATAAAGGGTTTTGCATTTTGTGCGCGTGGTTTTGGGATTTGTGTTTAGAGTTTTGAGAAAACGAGGCATGCTTTCAAAAAATGTGTTTAAACAATCGAGAAAAACTGTAATATCTGAATATTAGTTCCAGGGTTAACAATTCCCTGGTACAATGGATTTAAAAAGTCAAAAATATGGAAAATTAAAGCTGCAAGCAGCGTCGAACGGGTCCTCGTTCATGCTTCGCACGTCGGGGGTGCCGGCCGGACGCCGGACCCGTCGGCCCGAGAACGCATGACCGCCGTTCTGGCGTTTGTCACGCGACACTGATTTTACTTTGCAAGTGGGTGGCGCTTTGACTCTGAGTGAAAAAAAAGGCTTGTTGATATCCTCGGGCCGTGAATTCTATGAAGCAGGAGAAGTTTGGAGTATATTTGAGCGAGTCCAGTGTAGCCAGTAGGGGCCGCTTCCACAATTTGAACATATACATGCTGCATGTGTATCTACGTGAAGTGTAGACCTTTTCATGTAAATTACATGTGAATGTGATGCTTTTTAGGCTGATTTGGCAGTCGGTAGCGCTGTGACTAGAATTTAAAATTAGCATATGGATGTCTTCATGGTCAGTATGTGATGACATACGAGGAATATGGAGCAGATTGAATAATGTATAGCCCAGTTACATCAACTTACATGTTAATGGAGAATGGCGTTTCTTTGCCGGTACGGAAAATGCACAAACTTTAATATTTCTGAAATCTTTCAAAGAATTCTCTAGACAAAGGTCTCAAGACTATACTGGCCTAGTTTGGAATCAATTGGGTTTAAGCTCTATGAGGAGTTAACTGTATACCAAACCCCCCAAAACTTGAACAAATAATGCAAAAAAAAGGCATATATTGAGGGATTGATTGTAGCGCCCCCTAAAGTTCAAATATTATGAAAAAAATACAGTATCTTAAGGGATGTCATGTGAACATAGTCATGTAATTTGGTGAGAATTGGCCAATTGATATGGAAGTTAGGTGTTTTTAAATATCAGGCCACACCCCTTGGATGTTCATTGGTCCTTATTACCTAAACGCAATGAGATGTCAACAATCTTTTAAAGATTTTTGATTGCATTGAAACACTAATGAACAACGACAAGTCGTGTAGAAATTGCAACTATCGTTTGGAAGGAGTTTAAAAGAATGTGTTTTGTACAAAATTCAAAATGGCGGAAAATGTAAGTGGGCGAAGCTAATGGTCATAATGCACATTTTTTTAGAGCAGGTCTAAGCGGACGTGTATGATGAATGTCAAGGTAATTGGTCATCGGGGGGAAATAACATGGCTGTTTGAAAAACAAATAAAGTCTAGGGGGCGCTATCGAGCCATATTGCCATTCCGAAGCATTCAAATCATATCAGGTAACTACATCTTTGACTTTAAATGTGTGGGCCAAGTTTAGTTACGTTTCAATTATTTTAAGTCCTTCTAAAGTCGCTTTGTTGTTTGACGCGAAGAATGGGTTGCCACGGCAACAGTGTTAGACGAAACATAAAATGCTTCATCTTCTGGCATCATGAAAGTCTAACCTTCATGTGTAACAAATTTGATGTTGATCTGATGTACCTTCATAAAGAAGGAAGCCAAAGAATAAACAAGTGTTGTTCCTGTTGCCACTAGGTGGCGCTAAGACCATAATAAAAAATTAGCATATGGATGTGTTAGGGCTCAGTATGTCATGATATATGAGAAATATGCAGTAGATTACATAATGTATGGGTGAGTTACATCAACTTGGATTTTTATGGCGAATGGTGTTTTTTGATCTTCGACCGACCGCACAAAGATTTTTCAAGGCAAAGGTCTCAATATCATAATGGGCAAGTTTGGAATGAATCAGGTGTAAGCTCTAGGAGGAGTTAACAGCTTTATAACTGCCCAAAACATGAAAAAAGGCTTAAAAAGGGCAAAAAATGCAGATATTGAGGAATTAATTGCAGCGCCCCCTATTGTTCAAATATTATGAAAAAAATTGGGTATTTTAAGGGATGCCATTTGGAAATAGGCTATTAATTTAGTGAAGATAGGCCAAACAATTTAGAAGTTGTATGACTTAAAATATCAGGCCACACCCCTTAAATGTTCATTGGTCCATATCCTCTGGACGCAATAATATATCATTAAGATATTCACTGGTTATGATGGATTTGAACCAATAATGGATCACAGAAATTTCCGTTTGAATTGGACAAAGAGTTTTGGAGAAAAGTGAAAAGAATATTTTTTAACAAAATTCAAAATGGCGGAAAATCTAAGGAGGCGCATTTGATGGCCACCATTAACTTATTTGTAAAGCAGGTCCAGGTGAACATGTACAGCGAATTTCAAGGAAATCGGTCGCTGTTGAAAAGAAGTATTAGCTTTCTACCTCAAGGGGGCGCTAGGGAGAACAAATTTTATAAACAAATACGAAAACTAAAAAATCATAAATTTTTCACGAGTTCTGATATGCGTGTGAAATTTCTTTTGGTTGTGGTATGAGCTGTGCAGCCAGTCAACGTTTGTTTGGAGAGAACGTGAAAAATAATAATCGGATGAAAAACAATAGGTTCCTCTACGACGAAGTTGTCACGAGGACCAGGCACGTGCACAGGTAGAGCCCTAGTGGTGCTCAAGCACCAGCCCTTTTGCCCTGGATGAGAAAAGTGCCCTTTTTGCTGGAGCCACTTTTTTCATTCATCAGTATTTAAGAATAAAAGTTACTCTCTCTGTCATCAAGTCCCCACAAGTGTGTTTTAATATCCGACGGGGCATTTATTTGAGTTCTTGTGTGAATTTCGCCCCGACATAATCCGCGACGCACACGAGCCCCCGCCGCCCCCCGCCGCGCCCCTCCTCCTCCACGTCGTGCTCGCGCAGGTCACCAAACGGGCGCACCTCCCTCTCCTCTGAGTGGCTCTGACACACAGGTCATGACGGTGTTTGTCCCCTGACGTTGTTTTGTGATAAATCAACCACAACATTAGCGCTGCTGAAAACATGACGTCACAACTCGCCCGACGTTTCCTTAAAAAAATAAAGAAACAAAAACTCACGAAAACCGTGAATTCAAAGCTTTGCAGCTGTTTACTGACGTTAGTTATGTTTAGAGAATAGAGAGAGAAGAAGAGAGAGAAGAGAGAGAAAAGAGAGAGAGAGGGGGAGAGAGAGAGAAGAGAGAGAGAAGAAAAAAGAGAGAGAGAGAATTCGTATTCCATTCTATTTAACAGACTAGTCTAGGATTTGAGTGGCCAGACTGAAAAAAATTATCCTAATGCCTCTCTGGTATTGTTCAGAGGGCCAAAAGTGGAGGCGGGCCGTATCCGGCCCACGGGCCTTAGTTTGAGGACCACTGCTCTTGGCTGTTGATGTCTATCAATATCGCTCATTTTGAAAAGGACGTAAGAGGGCAATACGAATCAGAATTAGACCGGCGAGGAGGGCGATACGTGGCTGGCATGACGACCCATTAGCCAATCAGAACGCTTGTACTGTTGTTGCCATATAATAATTAATCTTTATTCATAAAGAAAATGTAAGCTAGCGGTCTGATGCTGCCAGAGGAGACGCAGGTCGAGGATGTATTGCATCAGTGTATTGCTGCTTATGCTTCAACTCGGTCAGAATTTTCTTTTGGCATTGAGTGGCCTTTTTTTGTTTGAGCACCGGCCCCCCAAAATGTCTGTGCACGTGCCTGACGAGGACCCTAATAAAATTGAAAGTCAATCATGCGATCCTGACATTTTTTTTCCTTATAGATTTTGGTGCCATGACAGAAAACATGAGAGCTATGGAAATCAGACTGAATGAGAGTGAAACCAGGCTGAAGATCAGTGAAACCAGGCTGACAGAGAGTGAAACCAGGCTGAAGATCAGTGAAACCAGGCTGACGGAGAGTGAAACCAGGCTGAAGATCAGTGAAACCAGGCTGACGGAGAGTGAAACCAGGCTGAAGATCAGTGAAACCAGGCTGACGGAGAGTGAAACCAGGCTGACGGAGAGTGAAACCAGGCTGACGGAGAGTGAAACCAGGCTGACGGAGAGTGAAACCAGGCTGAAGATCAGTGAAACCAGGCTGACGGAGAGTGAAACCAGGCTGAAGATCAGTGAAACCAGGCTGACGGAGAGTGAAACCAGGCTGACGGAGAGTGAAACCAGGCTGATGGAGAGTGAAACCAGGCTGAAGATCAGTGAAACCAGGCTGACGGAGAGTGAAACCAGGCTGACGGAGAGTGAAACCAGGCTGAAGATCAGTGAAACCAGGCTGACGGAGAGTGAAACCAGGCTGAAGATCAGTGAAACCAGGCTGACGGAGAGTGAAACCAGGCTGACGGAGAGTGAAACCAGGCTGACAGAGTGTAAGACCCAGATTCTTGAACTGAGGAACAAAGGTGAAGTTAAATCGCAGAAGACGATGGCTGGATGATCTCTGGAAGTCTTATTAATCAGAATGTTTTGTTTCACACAGAAAGAACCAAGGTGGCGTTCAGTGCAGGAATTGGAGGAGGAGGTAGAGGCATTGGCCCCTTCACCACGGACATAACTTTAATCTACAAAAGAGTGATAACAAACATTGGTAGTGCCTACAGTATATTCTCAGGTAATACAATCAGTTGTTGAAATGCATTACTATTTTGTCTCAGTATTATTCAGACGTGTTAATGAATTGAAAGAAAGTGACCACACTTTAATCCCCACAGGTATCTTCACTGCACCCATTGCAGGCGTTTACTACTTCACCTTCTCTTATCATGCTGGAGGTAATAACCTAGTAAATCTACAACTCTACAAGAACAACGAGCTTCTCGTGGCGTCCTTTGACCATCGGACATCGCACGACGGCGCCGACAACGGAGGCAACGCAGTGTTTGTGCAGCTGCAGCAAGGGGACCAGGTGTTTGTGCGCTTAGGTGCTAATACCCATGTTTGGGGAAACGATGCGCACACCACCTTCAGCGGTTGCTTGGTTGTTGAATGATTGTAGGAAAAATTTAAAGTGAATCATGCGATCCCGATGTGTGTTTTCCTGAAAGAGTTTGGTGCCATGACAAAAAAGATCACCGCGGTAGAAACCAGACTGAAGGACAGTGAAACCAGGTTTGTGAACTGAGGAACAACGCTTAAGTTAAATTGAGGAATTCATAAGGCGTTTAGTGTATTGTAGTAGAATATACATAAATTATTGAAGTGAAACACAACAAAGATGGAAGTAGTGTAACAGGGTTAATGATTCCACTTGCCAGTAGTAGTAGTAGTAATAATATAATATATAATGGATTATACTTTTTGTTCTTTTTTTAAATGTATTGGATTTTCACATTGGCGCCCTCTGCTGGGCCCCTGCAGACTTGAGCGGTGCACCCTGTTAATTCTTCACAGTCTGTTGTTGGTTGTCGCCGTTCCTGTCGTGTGTAGTTGGGCAGTGAGATGCTAATGTGTATCTGTTGAACTACCAGACTACGAGGCTACCAGGCTACCAGGCTACTTGGCAGCTATCGCCGAGTGCTGCTGGAGCAGGCGAACGAATAAACGGCCGGTTTAAGCCAAACCAAGACTGTCTACTAAGTGGAAAATACACAACGCACGCAATAGAGTACACAACTGCTACAGTAGCGCAATCAGATGTTTTTCCTGTCCACTAACCATCTCTTCTAACCAGGATGAGATGTCTTGTTTAATCTTGTTCTGTAACACCAGTGAAGAACTGAGACGGTTTCAAACTTTGAACCCAGAAATAAAGTTAGTTTGAGGTTTCAAATATTATTATTTCCTCATTGCTGAGACATTGATCTAAAAAATATGATAAGAAAGACAGTAAAAGAAAGGGATTTTAAAAATGAATAGGTCATAGTTCAAATAAAAGTAGTCAGAGTTGAGGTGAATGGGTTATCTTGAATAAACTTGGATGCAATTCAACATTAATTTTGATATTTTATTATTCGTTTTGCGGCTTGAATTCATCCCAGGATTTAAATGATATCATTGTCATGAAAAAATAAATTGAAAGTGAATCATGCGATCCCGATGTGTGTTTTCCTGAAAGAGTTTGGTGTCATGACAGAAAAGATCAGTGCTGTGGAAACCAGCGTGGAGGACAAAACTTAAGTTAAATTGAGGAATTCATAAGGCGTTTAGTGTATTGTAATAGAATATACATACCTTATTGAAATGAAACACAACAAGTGCTTCAAATTAAACAAGAGATGGAAGTATAACACAATCAGATGTTTTTCCTGTCCACTAACCATCTCTTCTAACCAGGATGAGATGTCTTGTTTAATCTTACAGGCCCAAGGCTCGCTCCAGCCTTACATGTCTGCTCTAGACAGCCTTAAGGGGCACAGCACTTGCCCCAGCTGGCTTTTAAATTAAATTCATTTCAATTCAGTTTATTTGTATAGCCCAATTTCACAAATTACAAATTTGTCTCGGAGTGCTTTACAATCTGTACACATAGACATCCCTGCCCCAAAACCTCACATCGGACCAGGAAAAACTCCCAAATAACCCTTCAGGGGGGGAAAAGGGAAGAAACCTTCAGGAGAGAACAGAGGAAGATCCCTCTCCAGGGTGGACAGATGCCAGGGTTTTTCCTGCATAGAGAAAATGTGGGCGCGCGCCTGAGCCTTTTTGCCGAGCGCCTATGACAAATCCCGAGCTCCTAAGGCAAAAAAAAGAAGAGAAAAAAGTCTGCGCTGAAAGAAAAAGTAGGCGAATGGACAGAGCGGCCAGCTGTTGATATGGCGATGCGAGCGCCGACATGGGAGCTCAGTGCTGCGTGCACGGGTGAGTTCATGCTCACTAGCTCACTAGCACCCTAGCACACTAGCACCCCCCCCCCACCCCCCCAGTGTTAGTCATGTGTGATTGAGACATGAAAATTCATCAATAGGAGAAAGAAAAGAGAGAGGTGCTCAGTGCATCCTAAAACGTCCCCCAGCAGCTATAAGCATGGTTCTTACACATTTTGACCAATGAATTTCCATGACTTTTCCATGACTATTTCATGACTTTAAACCAAGTTTCCATGACCAAACTGAAATTTCGGTATAAACTTGAACAATTTAGAACATTGTGCGTATTACGAGCGTACGCCGGCTTATATTTTGCGCGTCTTTCTTTAAAAAAAACATTAATTATTTCAAACTCGGCGTAAATGAACGTGATTATAACAAATTTCCATGACTTTTCCCAAACTTTTATGATTTAAGTTTTTTCCATGACTTTTCCAGGCCTGGAAATGACCATTTTAAATTTCCATGACTTTTCCAGGTTTTCCATGACAACGAACCCTGTATAAGCCTATACCAGCATATCCAGGGGCTGGACCAGGGCAAACCTGATTCAGCCTATAAGCTCTGTCAAAGAGGAAAGTCTTCAGTCTACCGTATTTTTTGCACTATAGGGCGCACTTAAAAGCCTTTATTTTTCTAAAAAAACGAAAGTGCGCCTTATAATCCGAAGCGCCTTATATATGGATTCATTCTGGTTGTGCTTACTGACCTCGAAGCGATTTTGTGTGGTACACGGCGCTCACGGCGCTAAGTAAAAATGTTTTAGTACGACTTTGGTAAAACTACAAAGCCGCACCGATTGCAGCATTAGGGCTCGATCACACCAGACGCGCCTCTATAAAACGCAGCCGCACCAAAAACGCCTATAGGCAAAAATATGCCGAGCAAAACAGCGAAGAAAACAGGAAGAAAAGCCTCCTGCTTGATCGGATTGGCGGCCTTGTCCGAGTGTGACATTAATGAGCGGCGCACATCAGCACCTCGCGCTTAAAGTTGAGCATATTTAAACTTGTAAGTGTGCCGCGTGGC
The DNA here is from genome assembly GCA_036178185.1 of Liparis tanakae. Classification (NCBI taxonomy): domain Eukaryota; kingdom Metazoa; phylum Chordata; class Actinopteri; order Perciformes; family Liparidae; genus Liparis; species Liparis tanakae. The sequence continues at coordinate 19,893,905 of CM070106.1, forward strand.
GTTTAAAAGGTTCGTCTGAAAGTCGCGCCGTACCATAGGAATCAATGGTTTTGCGGTCGACACGTTTTGAGAGGCGCGTCTGGTGTGATCGAGCCCTGAAGGCTACCGTAGCCAGGAGCGTCGCGGAGTAATACATACTGTGCTTCACCATAATACAGGGCTCTCAACCCTCACGCATTGAGCGTGAGGCTCACGCATTTCGGTTTTAATTCACGCTCTCCCGCCACACATCCAATTTCACGCTGAAAAGAAATCTCGGCTATTTAATGTTTTAATGTGCCGGCGCAGCGCGCAGACATGAGCCGCAATGCCCCTCACGGTGGAGAAATCAAACGCCCCCCTCTGAGTTCTGCTGTGCGGGGCCACTTATCAACCAATCAAAAACACATTGGCTACACAACAGCCAATCAGAAAAAGCTCAGTAGCCCCCCCCTGACTGATTTATTTGACTGTTTTGTTTCTCTTAATGCGCCTTATAGTCCGGTGCGCTTTATATATGAAAAAAGATCGAAAATAGATCATTCATTGACAGTGCGCCTTATAATCCAGAGAGCCCTATAGTGCAAAAAATACGGTACTCTTAAATGTGGTGACGTGTCTGCCTCCCGGACTGAAATTGGAAGCTGGTTCCACAAAAGAGGAGCTTGATAACTAAAGGCTCTGGCTCCCATTTTACATTTTAAGACTCTAGGAACTACAAGTAGCCCTGCATTTAGTGAGCACAGCTCTCTGGTGGGGCGATACGGTACTACAAGCTCTTTAAGATATGATGGTGCACCACCAATCAAGGCTTTGTAGGTTAAAAGAAGAATTTTAAAAGTGATTCTTGATTTTACAGGGAGCCAGTGCAGAGCAGCTAGTGCAGGAGTAATGTGATCTCTTTTCTTAGTTTTAGTGAGAACACGAGCTGCAGCATTCTGGATCAACTGGAGGGACCTAAGAGACTTATTAGAGTAGCCTGATAATAGGGAGTTGCAGTAATCCAGTCCCGAAGTAACAAACGTGTGAACCAATTGTTCTGCATCTTTTTGAGACGAGATGTGCCTGATTTTTGAAATATTACGTAGATGGAAGAATGCAGTCCTTGAGATTTGCTTTACGTGGGAGTTAAAGGACAAGTCCGGATCAAAGATAACGCAGAGATTCTTTACAGTGGTGTTGGATGCTAGAGCAATGCCGTCTACAGAAATCACATCACCAGATAATTGATTTCTGAGGTGCTCAGGGCCGAGTAGAATACTTCGGTTTTGTCTGAGTTTAACATCAAGAAGTTGCCGGTCATCCATGTTTTTATGTCTTTAACATGCTTGAATTTTAGTGAGTTGGTTGGTCTCCTCTGGTTTTATCGATAGATATAGTTGAGTATCATCTGCATAACAATGAAAGTTTATGGAGTGTTTCCTGATAATGTTGCCCAAAGGAAGCATGTATAAGGTAAATAGAATTGGTCCAAGCACAGAACCTTGTGGAACTCCGTGACTAACATTGATGGTCATCGAGGCTTCATCGTTTACAAATACAAACTGAGATTGATCTGATAAATAGGATTTAAACCAACTTAGTGCGGTGCCTAAAATACCAATCGACTGCTCCAGTCTCTGTAATAGGATGTTATGGTCAATGGTGTCGAATGCAGCACTAAGGTCTAACAAGACCAGTACAGAGATGAGTCCTCTATCAGCACTAAGGTCTAACAAGACCAGTACAGAGATGAGTCCTCTATCAGCACTAAGGTCTAACAAGACCAGTACAGAGATGAGTCCTCTATCAGCAATAAGGTCTAACAAGACCAGTACAGAGATGTGTCCTCTATCAGCACTAAGGTCTAACAAGACCAGTACAGAGATGAGTCCTCTATCAGCACTAAGGTCTAACAAGACCAGTACAGAGATGAGTCCTCTATCAGCACTAAGGTCTAACAAGACCAGTACAGAGATGAGTCCTTTATCTGCTCCTGAGTTTATTCTAATTATTCAGTGTAAATTATGTTTTACAGTCGAATAAACACAACAACCTAAAAAGACATTCCGTGACTCAACAACAGTAGTATTTATAAAAAGTCAACTGTCAGTAGTTTATTTTCTCCTCCGCTACTGTTTCCGGTTGCTGGTGAAATGCATTCTGGGATATATGCTGGCCAGAGTACGCACAAGTTTCCTGTGATGCATCCTCCGGAAAGTGGGAGGATCAAGTCACATCCGGGCATTTTGACCGTGCTTTGCGAGAAGCGAACTTTGAATTGGAACATGAACTCGGGCTGAGACTGATGACGTTTCACGAGTCCACGAGGACACAAGTAGAGGAAAGGACGCAAAAGTACGCATATTGAGAAACGGCCGTAGTCTCAGAAAATCATCCGCTGCCATCCATCATGTGTTTACGCCTTCGAAAGCATAGTCTGAAAGTATTTGTTTAGCACAGACCTCAGAATAGTATTTTAGTAATATCTTCTTCTTAAAGCCCCACTATGTAACTTTTCCACCTTAAAATAACAGCTTGAAAAAAAAATTGTGCCGCTACAATGACTTTTAATATGTTGATTTGCGCCTCCGCCACTGCCATCGGGGGTCTGTGGCCAGAAAACTGCTGAATGTAAGATGTTGGGACCGGTGGAAGTACTTCAACTTGCTTTCTGGCAGTGATTACCCAACGTCATATAGTGCCAGTCCACGCTCACAGGTGACTTTTTATTTGCTCCGCTACGTGACGCGTAGAGACAGAATGACATGCTGCTGTGGAGAACACCGGGCAGGGTCTGAACGAGACGCGCTGCCGATCAGCTGTGAACTCACTAGCCGGAAGAGCCATATATGGCTCGAGAGCCAGAGATTCACGACACTGAAATAAACGTTAAATACCTGAAGGGGGCGCTACAGGGGAAAAGTTACATAGTGTCGCTTTAAGTATATTTGCAAGGTTAATTTTTGTGTCTGTAGCCAGTTGTCGTTACACTATAGGTGTGACTGCTACAGAAGCGTAAGGAGCTACATAATGTGCAATCTGTAATGTATAATTCATATGCATCTTGATGATTGTGTTCTTCTGTTTGTTTCTAGTTTTACTCTTCTTTGATTTGTGTACGTCGGTGCTGCACAATAAAGCATCCGGAGCTTGGACGCTACATCCTGACTCCCGTATTCATTTGAATGGAGTTTGGCTTACTGTTGAATTGTGTACCAAGTTACGCACAAGGAGAACAGTACATTTTCACTTCACAAGCTCCTTCCAGTCAGTCAAAGTACACCAGGTTTCAAAACACTGGCTATTGCTGACATTATAAAAACTGCATAGACTTTTATGTTTAACTTTTACCGGTATTTGCATGCAAAACATGTAATCCACTGTTTTTACACTAAATGTCTTGGTTGGGAACTATATGTCCACATGTAATGTTCACATTCAAAAGCATTACAGTAAAAAACTAATCAGTTTTTCTTTCTCCTTTACTGTTTACAACAGGAGGTACAGTACAAATACTGTTTACAGTCTGATGGAACATAAACAGTTTTAAAGTATTGCTGCCTTACAGTGAACAAAATATCCAAGAAACACACAAGAGCATTCTGAACAAAAACCCAACGGCAACAAGCCCAGATAAAGGGGGGGCGGGGGACTATTGTTCCTTCAAAAAAGTTACAGTAAATCCAAACTATTTATTTTATGACCCCTGTTTGGACAAACGCTTGGTAGTGCCTGAACAAAACTGTATTGATGAGTAATAGGCTGCTCTGGCATTACGGAGGGCCTTCTTATAAGTTTTAAGACTATCTCCAAACTAAGCGTGATTCTTCCAGATTAGTTGAACGCCAAATGCTTTCAAGCTTGCGTGACGTTTGCTTTAGTTTGCGGGTCTAAGGGTTATACCAGGGAGCAGACCTCCTCTTCCTCACTGTCTTCTTCTTCAGAGGGGCTATCGAGTCCAGTGTCATTCTCAGTGAGCCTGTGGCACTATCAACAAGATGATCAATCTGGGACGGACTAAAGTTAGACCAGGAGTCCTCTGTCATATTGAGACATGGTATTGAATCAAATGCAGAAGGAATCGCTTCTTTAAATTTAGCTACAGCACTGTCAGTTAGACATCTGGTGTAGAAACTTTTGACTAACGGTGTACACTCCGGTAGTATAAACCCAAAAGTTATAAGGCTGTGGTCTGACAGAAGAGGATTCTGTGGGAAGACCTTCAGATGCTCAATGTCAACGCCATATGTAAGAACAAGATCAAGCATGTGGCCAAAGCTGTGAGTGGGTTTCTGTACTCTCTGACGAAAGCCGATCGAGTCCAACAATGAGATGAATGCAGTACCTAGGCAATCATTATCAACATCCACATGAATATTAAAATCTCCTACAATAATAACTTTATCAGTTTTAAGAACCAAACTTGATATAAATTCTGAAAATTCAGATATAAACTCTGAATATGGACCTGGTGGCCGGTACAGAATCACAAATAGAATTGGCTGTAGTGTTTTCCAGGTTGGATGTGAAAGACTAAGAACAAGGCTTTCAAATGAGTTGTAGTTTAATTTAGGTTTAGAATTTATTAAAAGGCTCGAGTCAAAGATGACTGCGGTTGAAAGACGACATTCGGCTATACAATTCGTCTGTCAACAAATTTGGGAGCGGGCCAGAGAAAACTACGGTGTCCGACAACGTCTTGGCATAAGCACACACCGATTCCACATTAATTTTACTGACTTCCGACCTATGGGCTTGGGCATCATTACCACCGCCGTGTATTACAATCTTACTGTAACTACGCTCATCCTTAGCCAGCAGCTTCAAACAAGACTCCACGTCGCCCGCTCTGGCCCCCGGGAGGCACACTACCCTGGTCCGCGGCTTCGCTATCTTCACGTTCCTGACTACAGAGCTCCCGATAACCAGGGTGTTCTTCTCAGCGGGTGTGTCGCTGAGCAGGGAAAAGCGGTTCGAAACGTGAAGTGGTTGGTGCACAGCGGGCTTCTGTTTAGACTTACTAATCCCGCGAGAAGTTACCCATCCGTCCGGCTGGTCGGGCACCACTGGAGAACAGCTAGTAGCTACCTGTGGCTCCGCGCTGGCTACGGGAGAGGGCGGGCTAACTAGCATAGCTGACTGAGCTTCGATGGCGCGGAGCCGTGCATCTAACCCACTTAGACCTGCCTCCAACCTAGCAAATAAACTACACTTGTTGCATGTATCGTTATCATTAAGGGAGGCAGAAGGATAACTATACATGAGACACTGAGCAAGAGGGAACGGGAGGGAGAGAAGAAGAAGTCATGTTTCAGCTGAGCTGGCGACCGACCAACCAACTCACTAAAACTCAAGCATGTCTTAAAGACATAAAAACATGGATGACCGGCAACGTCTTGATGTTAAACTCAGACAAAACCGAAGTATTCTACTCGGCCCTGAGCACCTCAGAGATCAATTGATCTGGTGATATGGTTTCTGTAGATGGCATTACCCTAGCATCCAACACCACTGTAAAGAATCTCGGCGTTATCTTTGATCGGGACTTGTCCTTTAACTCCCACATAAAGCAAATCTCAAGGACTGCATTCTTCCATCTACGTAATATTTCTAAAATCAGGCACATCTTGTCTCAAAAAAATGCAGAAAAATTGGTTCACGCGTTACTTCGAGACTGGATTACTGCAACTCCTTATTATCAGGCTGCACTAATAAGTCTCTTAGGTCCCTCCAGTTGATCCAGAATGCTGCAGCTTGTGTTCTCACTAAACTAAGAAAAGAGATCACATTACTCCTGCACTAGCTGCTCTGCACTGGCTCCCTGTAAAATCAAGAATCACTTTTAAAATTATTCTCTTAACACAAAGCCTTAATTGATGATGCACCATCATATCTCTTAAAGAGCTTGTAGTAAGACGCTTCCCCAGAGAGCTGCTGCGCCAACTAAATATGGGGTACTTTGTGTTCCTTTCAAGGGCCGGATCGGCCTATTGAAGAGCCCTGCTCTAGATCATAAGATTCCAGAGACTTGGCATGACAGATCACAGATCCGATTGGCTGCCTTGGCCGAGTGTGACATTGATGAGATGTGCGCCTCTGTGCCTCGCGCTTAAAGTTGAGGATATTTTAACTCATAACCGCGCCTGAAAACCGCAAAAAAAACACCGCGTGGCATTTAAAAGGCGCGTCTGTATCATAGGGAATCAATGGTTTTGCGGGCGACGCGTTTTTGAGAGGCGCGTTGGTGTGATCGAGTCCTTACGGTACTCTTTGGAGCTCTTACATTATGCAAAGTGTCATTGTGGTATCTGTGTCATCACCCAATGCACCAACTTTTTTTTCCTCTCTTTCTATTTACTTTTTATTTTGTATTTATTTATTTAATTTGATCGTGTGAATATACTCGCCTTGTGGCTTACACTTCACTAGCACTTTAGATGGTCTTATCTCTGTGGCTTTACTTCATGGAAGTGTTATCATTTCCACCATTCACCATGGAAAAACTAACCACTAGTTCTGCTTTATACTTGTTGAGGAACATCTAACACCCTAGTGTTTGGGTTCATGACATCACCTGTAGGCTGACACAGCTCGGTGACTTTCACCTCTAGTCTGAAGCCGTTTCTCAATTCCAAGTACACCGAGTACAGACTTGTGTTCTTTTCACTCCAAAGGACGGCACGTGTGTGTGTGCCAGTCCTAATGTTTCCAGATCTCAGCATTTACTTTGATCAGTTCATTATTATCAGAAGTGATACAAATTGATGACACAAAATGTTTACAATTGTACTCCAAGAAGCTGCCAGTTAACACTGCTCCCCCCCCCCCCCCCCCCCGTAGGTAGATCATTGTGACTTGGTCATTTTATAAGTAGCACACGTGCTGAAAAGTGTGAGCACCCCTGCTCTAAGCCAACATGTAGACAACAAACTGAGAATACATCCAGGAGAGCTGAAGTGTTTAAGACATTTATTATGGATACTGGTAGAACTCGTAGAAATCAATTTAAAAATGTTTTCTTTGAAGACTGGACTTTATTTTTTTACTCTCATATTGTACTTATAATATATTGCAGCACTTTTTAATATTTACAGACATGGATTAGATTCATACTAGCTTTCATTTTACAACATGTATATTACAGCCATCACTGCCACAATTAATACCAGTCCCACGTAAAGCCGCTGGGAAGGCATTCAACACACAATACAACCAAAGATGCCAACACAAGTAACCTACTTTTTATATGTACAGCCTCTTAAAACCACAGATTAATCTACTCATGTGTTTCTTTTCATATATTGCGCGTTCTGAAATCATTCCAAATAACATGTTTTCATTTTGAAATACAGTGACAGCTAGTGTTAGTGCAGTAAACAAGACAATACAATACATCACCTCAGTCCTCCTTCTCACTTTAAATAGGATTTTTTTACAAAAACAGGCTTCATCAGTTCAGATGAGTATGGTCTCCACACTGACCATCCCACTGCATGGATCTAATCTGCTGAGCTTGGCGAAGCCTCTTGTTCTTCTCGTAATTCCAAGCAGCTACTTGCAGGTACGAAGGGCAGAGTAAAGTATAGTCGTAACGCGTTGCTTGTGGAGAGTCAACTCACTTGCCAGCAGCAGCTTGCCAGATGATAATACCAAGTATGACAAGCACAATGGAACAAACCATAGCAAGTATGCACATCTTCTTTCGGGACTTTTGCTGTGATAGAGAAGCAGACAGGAGGGTTACCGGCATGAAGTGACTGAGTGGCAACTCTTGGATGTCGGCTGCAGACTAACCTGGTAGTAGGATGCTCTCTGGAGCTGCTCCGTTCCTCGTTCTACATGAACTTCAGCATTCTCCACATTTGCCTCGATACTGTCTGCGGGGCAGAAGATACAGCAGGGTCAGCTGGGTAATTATGAAGTCACACTCTTCCTGTTTATTCACAGCAGAATCTGGCGTTGGGGGGTGACAACAGGGTTCCAGTCAGGTGGCCCTCTGATCGCCGGTCTCTCCATCGCCACCACAGCCTGATGTCGGCTTGCATTTCTCCAAAAGCTATAGAACCGTTCTCGTCTTCTGACCACTCCAAGCACTGCAACTAAATCAACACTCACCCACTCATTCATTCACATGTTCGTAGCTGATAGATTCTGATAGGCCAGCTCTCGTGTAAAAACAATAAAGCAAAGGCTAAAGAAAGGAGGCCGCTTTTCACATTCCATCTTTGTTGATTTATTGATCATTTTCTAACCTTAAACTAACCTTAACGTACTTTCCTCCACTTAACCAAACTCTAACAAGCATCATGCCAATGAGAAACAACCCCCCCCCATAACTTAACTTTGAGATCTGTACATACATTAAATACATTTAGTTATTGAGTTTGCGTCCAGTTAATTGGCATACCAGAACGTGCGGTAACATTTATTACTGATGAACATCATCTTGAACCTATAAGACTGGATTCAGTCAACCTGATGCGCACGATAATTAGTGGATAGCTGGAGCATCTGTGATGTGCACTGTCCACTTGTGGTGTGATTAGGACTTAAGAGCCCTGCGAATAACTACTCACCAATCATCTCTCCCTGATCGTGGATCATCACTGCCAGGTCCTTGAAGATCTGGTTTACATCCAAAATATCGGACTGAAACACACAAACAATCAGACGAGAATCAGCTGTGGTTGGAATGTGTGCTCCCAGAATATGATTGTGGATTTCAGCAGAGGTCCTGGTATGGATGGATTCATAAAGAGTAAAGAGATGCTGACCTCCAGCTGTCTGATGTTGGTTTCTCTCTCCTTGATGAGCTCCAGATCCTCCTCTGTGATGGCCACCTCCTCTGTCTGGGTGGTCATCTGACCCCAGTCCTCCTGGCTTTACACAAACAGGACATCATTTGTTTTTAAAGCACAACAACAATCAGTCTATTTGTACTGTATGGAATATATGGTATGCATTCACTAAGTGGAATATATTAAACATTGCTCTGTGCAGTTTTCTTTTTCTTCAGATGCATTTACCATCATAATTTAATGGAAATAAATGTGTTCAAAGAACAATCATTTAGTTTGTATTTTTACTGTTTCATGCCACATTCAAATTAAATCACAGCACAAACACAAAGTCACGAAATGTATCAGTGTTGGTTAGCATAGGACAAATTACTGCCATGAGTTTTCATGAGGAGGTGCAAGGAAAACATCAACAATAAACTGCCACGTTTGATTTATTCATATTTGATATCTAACATATTTTTAAGTCAAACACGGATCTCTTGTTCACAAGTTCGACGTTGGTGTAATTTTATTAAAAAAATAAAAAGGACTACTGGAGATTTGAAAGGGGGAAATAGAAAACAGGAAATATACACCACGGTTATTTATTCATGACCTCTGACCAAATGAGAAAGAGCCAGCATTAAGCTGCGTTCACACCGAAAGCGAGGCGATGTTTTGGCGAGACGAGATCCCATGAGCAATGTCAACGTGCAGACACGTACGGTTGCAATAGACGCAACATTTTTCCGGGCGGCGCGTTTTGGGCATTGCATTATGGGCAGCGAAAAATGTCGCCTCTAGTATCTATATTTCAACTTTTGGAGACAATTTCGCAACTTGGGACAATCAGTTATCGCTGTCCCGCCGCCGTTGAATCAGAACAAGATGGAGGACACACTCATCGTTCGGTTTGCGGGAACCCGGAGCTCTTGAATACCTCTTATGAGTACCATCATCGCAGAGAATATAACAGGCACTGGTGATGTTATGTAGAAATGTTAGGGCTGTCAATCGATTCCAAAAAATAAACAAATTAATCGCACATTTTGAAATTCATTAATCGCCATTAATCGTTTTTTCTTCTTCTAAAGACTAAATCTTCTAAATAAAGCAGTAATCACTTCAGACAGCGTGTATACAAAAAAATGGTCACCTGCACCGCTTTTCGGTGTGAACACAGCATTAGGCTGAATGTTTATTATAATATTATTTTTTTCGATCGTTATTTATTACAACATGTCTTTATTCATTGAATGAAGACTTAGAGTCTTAGAGTCTTTATTCATTGAATGAAGACTTAGAGTCTCAATGATACACCATGCAAAGTGCTGCTAGCTGACAAGGGGAAACTCTGAATGAATGACAGTCACTTACTTATCAAAAGAAACAAGCTTTTCATCCCGAGAACCATCTTCAGTCTGCGTGAGAGGGAAAAATCCACTATTGCCAAAGTCAAGTTAGCAGAACACAGATTCACATGGATGTGACGTTGCGTCTCTAGTGCGGGAAGGAGAGTTCTTAAGCTGTGGTATGAAACCTCCACTGATTCCTACTTACTGAAAGGCGGGATCCAGCTCTCGCCCTGGCCACTGACTCCTTCTCCTTCTCTGCTGCACGCCGCTGGATTGATTGGAAGTTGTTGAGCGCCGATGAGAAATCATTCATCAGCCGGTCCCTCTGGATCTTCTGCTGCCTCTGGACCCCATGAAGCAGAGGGACACAGATTGTTAGAAACCAAGTAGAGTTGGGCTTTCGGTGACATCGTCACATTTTTTAAGAATAATCCGCCTGGTAAGAGGGACAACAATGTGAAAAAAGGACATAAACAAACAGTTCTTTGGCACGCATACAGATGGCAGAGCTGATGCTAACTCTCAGTCAGACGCCACGGAAATTATAAAACCAGAATAAAGACAATTGTATTGCTATTTTACTGGTTATAACAAAATCAAACTCTTATGAAGAGTAGAAAAAAAGAGAAAATACTCAATTGATCGGACAACTACGAAGGTCCTGAACACCCCCTGAAAGTAGATTAGATTTATTTGCTCTGTTTGCTGCAGCAGGTGAGAAATGTCTCTTCTTCACACGTCTGCAGCTTGATGCTGTTCAGCAGCTTTGTGCTAGTTCTGGAAGAGTCTTTAAAGCCCCACTATGTAACTTTTCCACCTTAAAATAACAGCTTGAAAAAAATGGTGCCGCTACAATGACTTAATATGTTGATTTGCGCCTCCGCCACTGACATCGGGGGTCTGTGGCCAGAAAACTGCTGAATGTAAGATGTTGGGACCGACCCGGTACTTCCGGTACTTCAACTTGCTTTCTGGCAGTGATTACGCAACGTCTTATAGTGCCAGTCCACGCTCGCAGGTGACTTTTTATTTGCTCCGCTACGCGACGCGTAGAGACAGAGTGGCAGCGAGCCTCGATCAGCTGTGAGCTCACTAGCCAGAAGAGCCATATATGGCTCGAGAGCCAGAGGTTTTTACGACACCTGATAAACGTTAAATACCTGAAAGGGGCGCTACAGGGGAAAGGTTACATAGTGTCGCTTTAACATGTTTGATCATTCCTGTCACATATAAAGCAGACAGGTCAGCCAGCATCTTTGGCAGGGAAGCAAATTAGGACAACAGAGGGGGCTAAATAGAGCCGCGGGTTGCGACTGCTGACCCCGCCTATCCGACAGCACTGCCCTCTGCACCGCTCTACAGAACTGATAATGCTGACATTGCAGAAGCAAAGTTCTATTCAGACCTAAGCTCCCAATACCAGTCACTTTGTCAAACACAATCACCACTGTGTAATGTAGACTGATACGTACTTGCTCTGAGGGTGATGGGGGCAAAGGGATTGAGCCCAACTCTTTCAGGTGCTTGTTGGTTTCTTTTGCCAGTTGGTTGGTATAATGCTGGATCTGCTGCCTGTGGAAACACCAACCAGCTTAGAATGGACCCAGACTGCCTAAGATCACCCACCATCCTGCGTACAACCTTCTAGTAAATGTGGCACCACAAGTGTACTAGATCGTGTGCTTTTTTACTTTATTTTAAAGTTCCTCTGGTGTCTTTATTGGACTAAAATGTCCCCTTCCTTAAACCGCTTTAAACTCCAGTCCATTATCGGAGCCGCCTCTCCTACTCAGGGTGGAGGATGCTGGAGCTGATCCCAGCTGACATTGGGTGAAGGCCGGGTTCACGGGCAGGTCTCCAGTTCATTTCAGGGCTCACACCTGCCGGCAATTTAGAGTCTCCAATCAACCTGAGCTGCCTATCTTTGGACTGTGGGAGGAAGAACCCAGGACCGCCCGAGATCGGGGATGTGAGGTGACAGTGCTAGCCACTACACGTGCAGCACCATGCTTGAAATACTATACATTGCCGGTCAAAAGTTTGGGTTTACACAAAAACGTGATCCACTCAGCCTGGTTCATCACTCCAGGATGGCTGACAGGACGGCTCTGGATTCCTTTCTGTATGTGTCGTGCTCTTAGGTTGTAGAAGTCCTCCTTACAAATATGTTACTTTGCATGAAAAGGTTTGTAAAAATGTTGTGTTTTGTACATGGAGAACAAAACATTGTCCAAGACAGAAAAAGATCCTCTGAGCAACAGTTGAATGAGAATAGATGGAATCAACGCTCAAAGGAATTGGATGCTCAGATTTGAAAAGGAACAAGTTCCTGTTTCAAGTGCACAAAAATGCTTCTTAGAACATCACAATGGAAATAGAAGTTAGAATAGGGTTAGACGTATTAGAACTGGATCACAAATATGGACAATCAAATTACAGTGTATCATTAATGCAAATTAATAAAGGGTTTATAGGGGGGGGGAGCAAGCAGTATTCCCCCTGGCATGAAACAAGTTTTATTCAAATAATTCTTCTTCCAAAACTATACAAAATGTAAATGATAAATGTTGTATCTGAATTATACTCTTTGTCTAAAGAATATTCATCATTGAAGGAAAGAAAAACATTACCATACCAGGTGACTCCAAACTTTTGACCGGCAGTGTATATTAATATTATATTCCACAATGTTGTAACCAACATCAGTGCTGATCAGAACTACCAAATATTGAATGTTTTGAGGTTGGTACAACTATAATTTAAAACTGGAAACAACAAGTCAGTTTCCATGAATGTAGGGGGTGTATTCTCTTGAATAGTGAGTTGGGTGGGATGTGCCAGTCTGGGATATGCCAATGAATTGCAACAACATTAACGTTGCGGCCAAGGAGGAAAAAGAAAAGGCGTCAAGATGGACTAGAGGAGACCTCAACGTCAACAATACTAAAGATATGTGGCAGGTCAACCACAATGTCACAGGCTACCAAAGCAGGTGCTCATCATGTGAGAGGGCACGCTGCCTGATGGGCTGAACACCTTTTAAACTCGCTTTGATCTCCCCAACAGAGCGGTCAGCGATGACAGCCGTTTACAACTCTCCTCTGATCTCTGTACACAGCACACACAGGTGAGCACACAGAGAGCGTCAGAAGATATGTCGCGTGACAAGCAGACGGCTGTATCAGAGTTTTCTTTAAACGCTCCCAGGGTGGTGAAGATGGCAACACTCGATCTCCTGCGAGTAGAAAACGCAGTAGCACCCAGAGTAGCTCTCCTTCTGTACCGCCTCAAATGGGCCAGACATTTCAGACACACCGAGAGGCTCTGGAACTGCAAAATATACTGCCGTGACATAAGGGATGAGCTCAAAGTGACAAAGTGTGTCTGTGTGAGAGGAGTTACTGGAGATAATAAGGTGGGTACATACAGGCGGTCCTGGAGTTCACAGGTGTCCTGACTGGTGCCCAGCTGGTTCACCAGGCTCTTGATCTGAGCAGCTGTCAAAAGAAGAAAACAGTGATAAGTCTCAATCTTGGGTCTTCTGTGTATACAAATCACACACTATTAGTATAGGAAGAACCTGATCCATGTTCCATAGTGAACAGTCTGAGTTAGTCAACCCTGAGATGAGGGGGCTCAGGGTTTTCATTTTCAGAGAGAGTTGTGTAACTATGTTAGCTGAACCCTTTCACTGTCAGCTTTCCTTTAACAAACCTCTCTGTTTGTCTGACTATCACATTTTAAGTCCTTGTTGGATATTAGTTGGTTACTCAGGAAATCTCAAAGTAACGCTTTTATGTGTTGCCCGTCTTTTCTTTAAAGAGCGTTTTATTTTGCCTTAACATTCAAACATTACAAAGACGTCAGCCTCAGCTAAGAATACAATCTCTGAATGTCCTTTTTAAAAGGAAGTTTCTGTAATAGAACTATATAGCATAGTGTGACTGTGTACACAGTGAATGTCACTGTCACTGATATAACATGATGTATATATTATTGGAGACTATATGCTAAAATTATAATTAATGTCGATGCAGAAAGAATAATGTGAGATTGCTTTATCATATTTCATGGACTATTTGGGAATTTAAAAACAATATTAATTTCCAAAACACATTGACATTAACTGACGTGTTGTCTATTATTAAAACAATAGCAACACGCTCAAATGTGCATTCGAAAAGTTTACGCATGTTCGGGTAGGATATTTGAGACCTGTTTTTTGTTTGGTTGTTGTTTACGTTCATAGCTATAATTTTTGGGGGAGTGGCTTTCAAAGGGAGACATGAAGGGAAACTTTCTCGTTAGATTTAGCGACTTTCATTGAAAACGTGGCAATAGGGCTACAACGATTAGTCAACGAGGTTGATTATGAAACAAGTATAGCTGAACGGGAGGTGGGAGAGGCGGAAAGGCGAGACTGAGAATTTCAAAAGTATGGGAGCATTTTGTCACTAAGCCAAACAAAAGCGTAGAACGCTGCGTCTTATCCTGGTGGGTAAGTTTGAGCTAACTTTCTAAGTCTTGTTAACTTATCGTTACATTGACGCTCACATGTTGGAAAGTGGAACGTCTCACGGAGGATGGTTGCTAACTCTAGTTCAGTTATGTTAAGTGCAATGTGGTGAATCAGTGATATCAAAGGAGCCTGTCTCTTCATTCGTTCTGAATAGTTTACCTCCTCCACTTGGTATTCTTCAGACAAGAGATTGTGTGAAACAATAATTTAATATCGGCACAATTACAAGCGATCTACTCGGAATTGTATAATGATATAATACACCGGACGTCTGATCACCCTAACCACCCTAACGTCTGGCGCCTAAGTTAGGGTGACCAGACGTCCGTTTTTTCCCGGACATGTCCTGTTTTTGAGACCTAAAAAATGCGTCTGGCAGGGATTCCCAAAAATGTTGCTTCGTCGGATATTTGTGTTTCTCTGGGTTTTCCCAAACTAATATTTACCCCTTACACGTTTTGGAAATGGTATCTCCCTTACGTTCCACCTTCTTGCGTGAGCTCTGCCGTGCGAAAAAAAAAAGTTCACCGTAAAAGTTCACCGTAATCAGCAGCTGACCGCTCTGTCCATTCGCGCACCTCACATATTTTTTTTTGCCTTAGGCGCTCGAGATTTGTCATAGGCGTCCGGGAAAACGGCTTAGGCGTGCGCCCACATTTTCTCTATACAGGAAAACCCTTGATGTTTACGTGGTGGTGGGGGGCGTAGCCAGACTCCCTACATGGGCGTGCTTCGATATCTACTTAGACGTTGGTGGTGATCCCAATCGACGCACTCAAGCATTTCATTTCTGACATAGAGAAACCACAACAAGCCGTGTGAGGTTTTTTTCCCAGCGTTTTTGTGTTGAGAGACATGCCAGATACCCACATCAACGTATAGAAGCACTAAAAAAGTGGAATTTTCATAATATGTCCCCTTTAACAAACTCCTCCTAGATATATTACCAGATCAACTGTTGTCAGTACAATCTTTAGATTGCTAAATTGGGAAGCTTTTCAGTTGTTGTAGAACTATGATGCATCAAAGTTTCAGAAGCTTCATAATAGCTCATGTCCAAATACATCTACAGACAGGTATTGACTCGTTGTCATGGTTACCTACTGATGTACCTCAGTACCTTCTATTAGCCACGTTGCAAATCTTTTGCCTGGCTTACTCCGCTTGCTATAACAACTCATACCGATAATGACATATATGCATAGTATGTGTACACAGTTTGATATCACTGGAACTAACGATGAGCACTCACTGTTCTGTGTGATCTTCTGGATGTTGGAGCTACATGTCTGTATGACGGGGTTGAAGTCCCGAGGGACCGGGCGGTAGCTCTCTGCTTTGCCGTACATGTCTACAGAAAGAGGGATACAGTATTGAACACGTTAGATGCCGTCCAAAGGTGTTCCGTAACGCCATATGTTCTGGACCTTTTGATTGTGCAAGACAATGATAGCCTGGGCCCAAGATTGATCCTCTAATACAGTCCGTTTACAGTGCCAGAATAACTTTGTTTACTGGTACGAGATATTCAGCTTGTTAACTGTTAGCTTGTTAACAAGTTAGCTTACAATGCCGAAGCAAAACACAACGTTAACGTTTGTTCACGTGAAATAAATCACAAAGGAAACGTCATTCTAACATGGTTTGTGTTGTTAATATGCGCTCCCTGCATATTAAGTTAGTTACCCCACCTGGCTGTCTATTTTGCTCTGTTTATTTCCCCCATCTACGGGAAGCTACGACGACAGTCTGCTCAGCTGTTAGCTCTCTAGCTAGCTGACAGCGTTCAAACTGCTAGCGTTACTTCTCCTAAACCGCTTAGCGTGTTCTTCCGGAATACAAACGTATAGACAACGAGAGGAAATCGTCTACGATGCGTTTGAGGAGAATGACGTCGGATTAATACTTGCTTATTTGGGGAGATATTCCTTCTTGCTGCCGTCAATAAACCTTTTTCTGACCCGTGACGTTATCGCGTGATGACCTCACGCGCGCGATGGCTTCCCCCCCCCCCGCTGGCATTCTTTACATCGCATTACTGCCACCTACTGTCTGACTGCCTTGTAAGTCTCCCGATTCTTAACAAAAAACTCAAATCGTTTTCCCTCTAATAATGTGTCCAGTGTCTTTAACCCTGACCTGTCTTATCCCATCCTACCCTGTCCTGTATTGTCCTGTCATGTATTGTCCTGCCCTGTCCTGTATTGTCCTGTCCTGTCCTGTCTTGTCCTGTCCTGTATTGTCCTGACCTGTCCTGTCCTGACCTATCCTGACCTGTCCTGTCCTGTCTTGTCCTGACCTTACCTATCCTGTCCTTACCTGGTCTATCCTGACCTGTCCTGTATTGTCCTGTCCTGTCCTGTCTTGACCTGTCCTGTCCTATCCTGTCCTGTCTTGTCCTGACCTTACCTATCCTGTCCTTACCTGGTCTATCCTGACCTGTCCTGTCTTGCCCTGTCCTGTCTTGTCCTGTCCTGTCTTGTCCTGACCTGTCCTGTCTTGTACTGTCCTGTCCTGTCTTGCCCTTTCCTGTATTGTCCTGTCTTGTCCTGTCCTGTCTTGTCCTGACCTATCCTGTCCTGGCCTGTCCTGTCTTGTCCTGACCTTACCTGTCCTGTCCTTACCTGGTCTATCCTGACCTGTCCTGTCTTGCCCTGTCCTGTATTGTCCTGTCTTGTCCTATCCTGTCCTGTCTTGACTATTGGCTCATGCTGTTTTAATGCTTGTCATTGTTAATACTGTGTCATTACAGATGAGTATTTCTCAAGGCCAGACTAAGAAGTGGAGCTGGTGGAGCTCAAAGTAATCTATACAATTGATGGACTGTAGGCCTATAATGTATATATATATATATATATATATATATATATATATATATATATATATATATATATATATATATATATATATATATATATCGATACTCCATCAGGCTCTGGCGTTGAGAGTGTGTTTTCGTTTTGCTATCATCTCTATGTAATGACTAGGAAACTTTTTGACAGAGTCCAATTGGGAACAACATTGGGCCCTGACAAGTTTTTCCAGAAAGATTAGGAAACACCGAGAAATAAGCAACTGAAATAACCAAAGTAAACGGCTGTCGGAGTAAACTCTCTCCAGAAGGTGGCAGCATTGCGACACTGCCGTAAATCTCCACCCACCCCCCACTCCCGCCCATAGTTCTCCAGCCTACAGGGGGCGCTATCTCCCTTCGACCTATTTGTCAAGCGAGCCAAATGCAGACGAAGAACAATCAAACTTTGTTGATGCCCCGGCATGTGCCTGCAGTAGTTGGGCCGCATGACGCGTGAGGCTAGTCATTCTACCGGATAGAAGAACAACATCCCTTAAGCTGCGCTGTTTTAGAAGTTAGAGCAACACAATGCCTAAGAAAATGAAAGAAGACGCGGCGTGGGTGGACGATGAAGTCGCAGCCCCGGCAGCTGGTGAGAATAGCTTAGGTTAGGTTAGCGTGCTGTGCTAGCAGCAGTGGTCAGACCAGACCAATTGCTACATCTGTGAATTATGTTCGGTTTCCCTGAACGACACGGGAACCGGGCTTATTTGGTCAGCACTATATATTATGTCAGCATGAAGAAAAATTGTGTCACACAACACATTTGAATAAATAACGCTTAGACCAAATGTAGCTTTTAGCTAACTGTGATGCATCTTTCAGTTCATGACATCATCAAGTGATGCAATACTACTGTCGGCATTGACATGTGAAACATGTGAAATACTGATGGGCAGTTTAGTATTAACAGTCAAATCAGAACCAATTTGTACTCCAGTCATCTCTACAGTTGTGACTCTTTATATTACAATAATCAGTCAAAAAGAAATTAAACTATCTATGGGGTTAAAATGTGTTGATGATGAAACGCTCTTCATAAAAGATGAAGTTTGTTATTTAGATGCTGTTCCACCACAAGCTTTCTAAACGGCTTCTGTTCCAAGAGATTCTCTAGTTTCATTAATTTGACCATAATGTAAAACATGTTTTGATGAAGTTTATTTAAATGTGTCGAATTACTTTGTCCTCTATTGATGGACTATGATCACAGAGGGCCACATGTTTATCTACAGATGTCAACTACCTCAAATTAAAGCTGAGTCAGCACTAGACATCATTTCATTTCAAGTCCAGTTTTCTGGATTGAGACCTGACCTGCATAATGTATGGTAGTGCCCCACTGCTATTGTGAAATTAATAATCTGTTTTCTTCCAGCAGAAAAGACTGTGAAAAAGGGGAAGAAAGATAAAAAGGGGAAAAAGAGTGTGAGTATTAATTTGTTCTTCAGAGTACAGTATGTAAAGGCTTTATAGCTGCAGTTTGATCTCTATGGCACAACACATCTCATTGGATCTGTTGTGTGAATGTTTTCCTCCAGTTCTTTGATGAACTCGCCACAGATGTCAAACCTGTAGAAGATGAGGTGGCTGTGAAAGGCACACAAGGAAAACAGGTAATATTCAGTCTGAAAGTAACGAGTAACAACTCTGAGTAACAAGGCGCCTGATGGAACTCCCTTAAAAACAGCTATGTATACAATCTGCTGGCTTGCAGAATGTGAGAGGTCTATTCTGTGCTGTAGTTCCAGAGCAATAATGAATTGTAGGTGACGGATTGCCAACAATGACTTTATACGTAAAGAGATGACTATACCACACAACTTTGTTAAACAGGATACAACAACTCTAACTCTCCACATTGAGGCCAGACTCACAGTGATATTCAGACTCTGGGTTTAAGAGAGGAGAGAGCCACGCCATCTTCCTTTTTATACTATTTTGAATTGCGTGTGTTTGTTCACAATTAAAAGAAAGTTCTTTATGAAAAATCTTGTGACATTTGGTGGAAAGTGAATGTTGCCGTGCAAAAGGTTGGTGTAAAAAAAATAGGTCATTAAATGTCATAAATCTCTTGATAATGTGAGATTGTTTGGTTGAACCCAGTATCTCTGATAGACGCAGTTGAACAATGATCTCAAATTCTTAAAACAAAAGCAGTGCAAGCAAAAGAGTTGACACTTCCGTTGGAGAAAAGGAAGTTAATTAGTTTCCTTTTGAAGTCCTTTTTCAGATTTGGTCTAGTAAGTTCAGTAGTCAGCTGAGAAGGTTTAAGAACCTCTTTGAAAAAATTAATGAGAACTAAATATTACGAAAACGCTCAAATGATGCCTCTATTTATTCATATGGCTATCATAACTCCTTTATTTAATGTTGAGCACTTTGGTGCTCCATAAAATAATAGTTGTATTATACATTCTATCTCTGTCCACATGTTAACTGAAATTTCCAATTGACATTTCAATTTCAAACTCCTCCGTTCAGTCTCAGAAAAAGAAAAAAGACCGTCGGAAAGGAAAAAGTGGAAATGCAGATGATGACGACGATGATGAGGATGTCATGCTAAAGCTGAAAAAGCTTTCGGTGCAAGCAAGTGACGAGGAAGATGAGCCAGGTACGCCGTTTCAAGAATGAGCCTTGCAATGAAACCGTCCTCATCCTCTGACTTGTACACTCATAGTGCAACGCTCTTGTCTTTGCTTCCCTCAGTCGTCGCCCGCAGCAAAGGGAACAAGAAGAATAAGGTTTGCCTTCAGTCTGCGTTCACACACAGTCCGAGCATGCTGCCATCATTTTAACATGTTCTCTGGTGTCCTTCAGGGCGGGAACATTTTTGCTGCTCTGAGCCAGGGCCAGAGCGATGAGGATGAGGAAGATACACCAGCAAAAAAGGTACAGTGCTTTCTTTGACTTAAATCGACCACAAATAAATGTGTGCTGCTTTTAAAGTTCACAACTGGAGCCGCATCAGAGCTTTAACCTTTTTTGTTTTGAATGGCACGAAAGCCCCAAAGGTCCTCCAAGGTATAAGATGAAGAGATCTAGTGAAATAAAGTTCTATGTATTTCCTTTTTTACATGTTGCAACTACAAAGTTAAGTGTTTTGTAACTGGGAAAAGTTTATAATTCTAACGTCTAGTGCGGTGGTTCTCAACTGGTCTGGCTCCGGGACCCACCATCTCCCCATAATGACAAGCACAGAACATTCTAAACTTCTAAAATGTATTTAATGAAACTATGGTGCAGTTTGAGCCTGAGATAGTCTGGAGACAGAATACGTAGCCAACACAAAAACAAGTTTAATGATAAATCCAAACGACCAGCTGGTGGCGATGCGAGACTATTTCTATAAAAGCTGCATTTTAATTATAAACTAAAATCTTCAGGACATGAGGTATTACAACATGCATAACAATTAAGAATCTTCAGCCATGTTTAAACACACTCAACAGCTTTTATGTACTAACAAAAAAGTCAAAGTAGTAGTATCAAACTAAATCTGACAAACAATTTACTAAAGAGGTCCCTGTCTTGAGGAGCAGCCTTTCCACAAATTCTAAATAAATTCACTAGCAAAAAAAAGAAAAATTCAAAAGGATTCATATACACAAAATGTACTTTTGTTGTTAGTACCTCATCAGTGCTTTAAAGAAAATGAAGCAGCACTCAATTCATCCTGAATTGTAACACTGACAGACCTGAGTCTGGAGGAATTTATAATGGGAGGAGCTGAATTTTATATTCAGTAGGATGTTTGATTGAATTATCGTATCAAAGCCACGGTCTCCCCCATATTCGTAGGGTTTGATTCAACTTGGCACACTCTGCTGAAAACATGGAGGGTCGAGCCGGCAAAAAGAAAAAAGACACTGCATAAAAAAGTCCCTTTGAAATAAAATCACAGGATGCAAAATAAAAATTATCATCATTTTTATTTTCCCAGGCAAAGGCCTGCGACCCAATTAAAACGGGTCCACACACACAGGTTGGCAGCCCGACCCCTGATATCGCCCTCAGCCCCCGCGCCCCACCTGTAATACCTCGGCGCCCCACTCGAGGGTCACGCTCCACAGTTTGAGAACTACTTGGCTGACCGTGTTTTCATGAAATTGTCAGGTTGCCTCTGATCAGGAGGATGAAGCAGAGAAGGATCTTTGTGAGGAGAAAACTACCAAGAAGACCAAGAAGGCAGAGGCCAAGTCCAAGGTAGGCAGTTAGTAGTGATACTCCGATCAGCATTTTTGGGAGCGATCACCGATTACCGATCAACAAAATCACGATCGGCCGATCACAGAATGGCAGGGGAATGGTAATCTTTTATCTATCGTCTAGCAGAGTTCTCTTTGTTTAAAAGGCTGTCGCTATCAACCAGCGGTTAGTCTGTTTCTTGTCAACACTCAACATTATATAGTATAGATATTAGTTCATGTAGGGTTTTAATCATTCACTAGTTTATTATTATTGTTTACATCATTTAGTCATTCCACTATTTGAAATGGTTACCGTTATTAACGGGTAAATGGAATATTCACTGTATTGCAGCACAGAGTTAGAGGGACAGATCCACCTTCATGTTACAGCCGTAATATATTCATTCACTTATTTCATAACTTTCATACAGATCCCTTTGGGGTTCATTCAGCGCAATACCCCCCTATTTTATGTGCTCACTTTTTAGAAATTAAACTAACTACTAATTAACTGTATTGAAGAAGAACAAAAACACACAAAGCAGCTCTCACTCACAGCAAGTGATGGGAGACATGACATCAAGTGCAGGTGCTTTTGCTGGTACTATGTACTACGTCTACATTTGAAAAAAATTCCACACGGGAGAAGTCATTTTACTTGCCACTGCCAAGCTCTGCTCTGCTGTTGAGTGCCCGTTTGCTGCGCATGTAAGTGGAAGTCTCGCAATTAATTCACGCCACGTGATCTGCTTTTTTGATCGGCGCTTTTGGCTATTTTTACCAATATCTGCCGATCGTGATCGGCGGCCGGTCAATCGGAGCATCACTAGCATTTAGTTTATATATGTCAAACTACAGAATACATCACGATCCACAGTGTTTTCATGAAATTGTCAGGTTGCCTTTGATCTGGAGGATGAAGCAGAGAAGGATCATGGTGAGGAGAAAAGTACCAAGAAGACCAAGAAGGCAGAGGCCAAGTCCAAGGTAGGCAGTTCGTAGTGATACTCCGATCAGCATTTTTGGGAGCGATCACCGATTACCGATCAACAAAATCATGATCGGCCGATTGCCGATCACAGAATGGCAGGGGAATGGTAATACGCCACGTGATCTGCTTTTTGATCGACGCTTTTGGCCATTTTTACTAATATCGGCCGATCGTGATCGGCGGCCGATCAATCGGAGCATCACTAGCATTTAGTTTATATATGTCAAACTACAGAATACATCACGATCCACAGTATTTTCATGAAATTGTCAGGTTGCCTCTGATCAGGAGGATGAAGCAGAGAAGGATCTTTGTGAGGAGAAAACTACCAAGAAGACCAAGAAGGCAGAGGCCAAGTCCAAGGTAGGCATTTACCTACCTGTCAAACTACATTTACCTTGGAATCTCAGATCCATTAGATGTTAATCAAGGTAGACATTAACTCTGAATTCAGATTGGTTATTAATGAAGGCACACAGAGGGATTCACAATGCATTTTTTCATTTATAAAGAAATGACTCCACTTAAATAGCCACCAATACACACAGATAGCTATACACATGTCACGATTCAGGATTACATGTTAGTTTCTATGGTGGAAGTCAATGAACAGTGCAATTAAACTCATATATATATATATATATATATATATATATATATATATATATATATATACATACATACAGCCCTACAAATTAATCAAGTACCTGTTCTCAACTTCTTTGAATTTTCTTTAACCCTCCTATTTTGAGGTCAATTTGACCCCATTCAATATTTGACGTCTCTAAAAAACTGATTGACATATTTATTGCTTCATATTTCATTGGGAAACCATAAAATTCACATAATAATAATAATAATACATTCAATTTATATAGCGCTTTTCCAGTTGCTCAAAGACGCTTTACAACACATAATTAAAAGAAAAGAAAAACCTAAAAGCTATGCATTATAAATTACGATAAAACAATACGATAAAAGCAAATAAGAACATTCAGAGCACACAATCTCGCATGATGATATGTTTTCAATGTCCTATACACAACTTGTACGCATCGCTCAATTTGCCCCCAGGCTGGTTCACAGTGTAAAACTTATAAGAAATATCTACTTTTTTATTTATTTAAAGGGCTATTTAGGTAGTCAACAAACAAACATAAAGTACCTGACACTTACACTTGGGAAACTATATTAATTCTAATAATTTTCTGGAGGTTTTAATTGCTGTGGTCAAAAAGGGTAAAAGATGTTCGTACATCTGAAGGTTAACTGTTGAGTGAATATTGATTGCTGTGTTCAGTCTTCGGCCACAGAGGAATGGTAGGAGGGCTCGAGTGAAAGAAGGATACAAAACTGAGAGGCTGACCTTCGTGAACGCATTTGTTTGTCAGTGTGCGGTCACATGACGGTTCCACCAGCTGGCTCTTTTGTCTTCATTGTAAGACGATCCATATCTCATGTAGTCGGAGTAGTGCTTGCGTTTCACCGGGCTCAATTGGCATATACCAACACACTTTGAGGTTGTTTTTCTATGCTGTGAAATGACCAGTGTATATTGGCATTACAAGGCATGACTGCTAAATACTGAAGGAGTGTGAATAGACTCCAAAGGAAAAGCACAGGATTTATTTCTTAACATTATGTTTTGTCCAGGCAAACTGAAAACGGGTTGGTCGCAGACCCACCAATCACTGACCTAGAGGAAAATTGTCTCCCTGATCAGAGAATGAACCAGAGCTCCTCTCTTTGTTCATACAACAGGGTTAGGGTTAACCCAGGAAGACTCATGACTAGGGATGGGTGTTGTTTGGGTTTTTTCCTATACCGGTGCTAAACCGGTACTTTTAAAACGATACCGGTGCCTAAACGGTGCCTGAACCGATACTTAAAAAAAAAAAAATGCACAATGAGGACATACAAATTCTCTTTGGCCATATTCCCTGTAGAAGCCGTTATCATGGAGCATTGACTAACAACGGATATCAGACTGTTAACATACACAATACATTTTCTCCATTATATGATGTGATATATACAGTATATATTGTCATGTGCAGACCTTATAGGGTTAATCCTTGATGGGCAAAGAGAGCAACCAATCAGAGGTTTGAAGATGACACGTGACACATAAAGGTTTGCTTCTGACAGTAAGAGATCCACTGAAACAAAGTGATGCCCCACGGTCTTTATTCCTCCGTTATTATATTCCCGGTAACACCGGGGATACAGCCCCGCTGCACACCAACACATCTGCTAGCAGACTGTCACGCACGTAGCTCGTAGCTCGCGCTAGCTACGAGCTAGCGCGAGCTACGAGCTAGCTTAAACATGGTTATAATGGTTAATTTATTATTTCATGGCCTACTTGTATGAATGCAAGACTTGCAATCAACGTTACGGTACTAATCTGACTTCTGGCTGCTCTTTTATTCACCGGTCTCCCCGTGTTCAGGGGGACCGGCGACGGTCTCCCCATCGCGTCCAGCCTGACGCTGCTGTGCTCCGCACGGGTTCACGTGGTCACACACGGCGCACGCCTCCGCTGTCAAAGTGAAATGTGATTGGCTATCGTAACCTGCTGACAGGGCGGAGTCACCAGAGAAGTTCAAAACAATAGTTTTTTTCAATCTCAATCGGCTCAGGCATCGGAAAGAAGCACCGAAATGTGCGTTGCGTTTCGATCCGGGTAATACCGGATGTATTGGAACCGGTGCCACAAAAGCACCGGTTTCCGGTACCCAACCCTACTCATGACAGAAATAAGGACCGAAACGGACTGATGTCTGTCTTTATCATTCTTTATTATATTTGTTAACAACCAGAAAATGCAGCCGAAGAAGGATCGGCACAAAGCTTCGTTGTTTTCATTGTGATCTGATTCTCAGCCTCTTCCAGGTAACCTTGATGTGATTTAACTGTGATTTAACCTGCCCATGCAGAGAGGGAAACCCGTGCAACAAGCACACACTAGGGAGCATGAAAAGGAGGATGAGGAGGAGGATGAGGAGGATGGCAGTGACGGAGGGGACACGATGAAGGTAAGTTCCTCCACCAAGCCGTCTCTTCTCCTGCTGGGGATCAGTGTGGCAGCCCCTCTCTCCTCTGTCTGCCCCTCAGAGTGCGGAGGACGTCATCGCTGAGCAGGCCAAGCAGCAGGAGGAAGACCCGTTGGCTAACCTGAGTAAAAAAGATAAGAAGAAGCAAAAGAAAAAGGTAATCATTGGTTCTGCTGTTATGATGCTTTCGTTACAGACACCTCCTCTTATGTATTTGACATGTTGGAGTCATGAACCACTGCTCAGCCAGTGGGAGAGTTGTGTAATGCAGAGGTTCCCAGACTCAACCAGGTCGCTGGATTTCTATCACCACTATTGATCGAATGTACCCTCCTATTGGAAGCATTGGTTTTAATGGTCTTTAATCATCATGAACAACACAGGGATTAACCAAATACTGTGGTTGTAGTCCCTTTAAGCCACTAAAACCTTAGTGAACTTTGTTTTACATACCTGCAAACTTGTCACCTTTCGGCAAAATTCGCCGTTTTGAAATCAAAATAGGTCATCCGCGTGAATACTGTAGAGCCGAAGAGTTTTTGTTTTGGGGGCGTGGGGTGAATTGGACGGCCGGCGTTTATGAGATTGGAGTGAGACACAAGGGGAACATGCGATGTGGTGATCTTTGCAATAAAACATCTTTGATGGGACACGTCGAAGGAGCAGGCTCCTGGAACAGACACGGAACAGAATCATGGAACAGAATCATGGAACAGGCAGAGCACACAAGTTGGTTCATGAATGACTTTAACCATATTATATATAATGATAATGTAAAGTTATTACTATTATTAGGGCCCGATCGATGAATTATTCAGAGGACCTTTTTTCTTAAAATATTTATTATTATTTAGATTTGCGGTCAGAACAATCAAAAGACTGTAGTTATAAAAGCTTTGAGGTGTCATCAAACAACGTGGATGTGGTGTGGAGACAACAACAAAAAAGGTCACCTGCACCCCTGTTGTCACCCTTTTCACCCCTCATGAGTTTGCAGGTGTGGTTTTAATAGAATTAAAGGGACTGCTTCAATCGCACATTGGATCTCGATGAATGTAATCATGTTGGAAATCTATTGATACAGCTATATTTTCATTGTTTTTATTTGCCTAAAAATAAAATGAAGATTGAAATTCACAATGTGCACATATATGGAGTTTGACTCTGGTTGTACGTGTTCTCTCGTCGTACATGCATGTCATTTACAAATAACAGCATCCATATAGAAAAGACATTGAAGACCAGAAAATAGCAACATGTATGTATAATATAAAAAACAACATGAGGATGTCAGCTGATTTACCGTCCTGGATTCTCATTTCTGTACGTTGGTGTTCTGCTTGGCTGCAGATGGAGTACGAGCGTCAGGTGGCCAGCATCCGTGCACAGAATGCCTTGGAGGGAGATTTCTCCATCTCCCAGGCTGAGACGTCTTCCAGACAGGCCATGCTGGAAAACGCCTCCGATATCAAGGTAGTATCTTTACCTGATGAAAGAGTAAACCTAATTATTTATAAGAATACTGTGTTAAAGCGTTTTGGATGCTTTTAACAATGATGACTCATTTGGAAAAGGCTGCATGTACTACGTGTTAGTAAAGATTGTGTGTTCCCTTTAGCTGGAGAAGTTCAGCATCTCTGCTCATGGCAAGGAGCTCTTCATCAACGCTGACCTTCTCATTGTGGCAGGAAGACGATATGGTTTGGTCGGACCAAATGGGTAACTGTCTTTTACTGACCATGAACATGTTACTCAGGGGTTTGGTTAAATATGTAATGGGGCTAAGATGATTCCTCGAGAAACTAAAGTAACGCGTTTACTAAATCATGCTGTTAATCAACGATGCACGGATTAGTAGTATTATAAATTACATTATGGTGCAGTTCATCTCCATTAAGTAAAAATGACTATTGGGTGAATGGTAAATTCTAACGTTATGTGTTCAAATGTTGTAGTGAGAAACTTTTTTCACAGCAACATAATGAAATATTAGAAAGGGGATTTTAACCCCTTTATTATCAGAAGTGTAGTGATGAGTACTCAGGACGGTATTCGGTATCTGCATGTACTCAAATGTAAGTACTTGTACTGTGTGAAGAACAGTGGTATTGGTGTATCCCTCCCTAATGTGAGATATGCCTTAACAGTTTATTTACATTTCCTCTGCATCATTGTGGAGGTCGTGACATTCGCCTGGTTGCTTCTTCACAGAACATTGTTTAGTTGGTAGTAACATAGGCGTAACGTTATTCGTTACGTGATCCGATGCGTGACTCCATTTGAAGGCCTGATGAGGAGCCCACTGCGGGTTTCTTGGAGATTTGCCCGGTAGCCAGGTTCAGGGTTCTTACGGTCATGGAAAACCTGGAAAAGTCATGGAATTTTAAAATGGTCATTTCCAGGCCTGGAAAAGTCATGGAAATAATGTATATGTTTTTTTAAAGAAAGACGTTCAAAATATAAGCCGGCACACGGCTCAATACGCTAAATTTTCTAAATTTTTCATGTTTATACCGAGTTTGGTCATGGAAATTTGGTTTAAAGTCATGGAAAATCATGGGAAAATCATGGAAAAGTCATGGAAATCCATTGGTCAAAATGTGTAAGAACCCTGCAGGTTAGTATGGCTTGTAATAGTACCCGGATCCCCTGTTCACGCGTCTCTCTCCTCTTTCAGCAAAGGAAAGACCACCCTCCTGAAACACATAGCCAACCGAGCGCTCAGCATTCCGCCCAACATTGATGTGCTGCTGTGTGAGCAGGGTGAGTGACCTGTCAGAGATCCCTTCTCCTCCCATCATGTCGGCGCCGCCCACTGACCCTCAGTTCCCCGTGGTTGTGTTAGAGGTGGTAGCCGACGACACGCCGGCCGTGCAGGCGGTGCTGAAGGCCGACACCCGCCGCCTGAAGCTCCTGGAGGAGGAGAGGCAGCTGCAGGCTCGCCTGGAGAAGGGAGAGGACAGTGTAGCTGAGAGGCTGGAGAAGGTACGGGACAGTTCACCAAGCTGTGTTTTCCTTGGGAAAGTGTACTTATTGATTTGATCCGTTTGTTTCACAGCATTAGGACCTGTGGGTCCAGCTCTAGAACTCAGTGGAGCATTTAGCAGCATAGGAGACAGAGCTGTCTATCTGGAGAGGATAAGTGCATTAATACAGATGAATCATGGTGTTCACTATCGGTTTTACAAGGCGATGCAACGTCAGTGTTATATTTACAATTGGCTCTGCTGCCCCCGGTGGCCAACCAAGACTAATTCCAGTGGTGATAAGGAAACCCTTTTGGATTTCTGGATCAGGGTTATTCTTCATTTCCATAAGTAAAGAAAACATAAATTGCTGTGATTTGGGAACACCGTGACACAACTGGACTGAGCAAACAGTGTTGTGATTGTTTTGCAAACAAACAGGACATCCAAACAAGTGGATCCACAGGGTTCTTACGGTCATGGAAAACCTGGAAAAGTCATGGAATTTTAAAATGGTCATTTCCAGGCCTGGAAAAGTCATGGAAAAAAACATAAATCATAAAAGTTTTGGAAAAGTCATGGAAATTTGTCATGATCACACCGAGTTTGAAATAATTAATATGTTTTTTAAAGAAAGATGCTCAAAATATAAGCCGGCGTACGCTCTCAATAATGTTCTAAATTGTTCATGTTTTACCGAGATTTCAGTTTGGTCATTGACATTTGGTTTAAAGTCATGGAAATCCATTGGTCAAAATGTGTAAGAACCCTGATCCAACCATCTGGGTACACGGTTTGCTAGTTTCTAACCTGCCAAACTTGTGACCTGGCCCCGCGTTCCCCCGCCCTCAGGTCTATGAGGAACTCAGGGCTATCGGAGCTGCAGCAGCTGAACCCAAAGCCCGGAGGATCCTGGCTGGTCTGTCGTTTACCACCGAGATGCAGAACAGACCCACTAAGCGCTTCTCTGGAGGCTGGAGAATGAGAGTGTCCCTCGCCAGGTACACCATGAAAAACTGCTGGTCCGGCCTCGATCTGTTAGAGGTTATTGTTCATTCACTCCAACAATCTGTTTCCACAGAGCTCTGTTCATGGAACCCACTCTGCTGATGCTGGACGAACCCACCAACCACCTGGACCTGAACGCCGTCATCTGGCTCAACAAGTACACAGCAACCTTTTAATGCCATGTTTCCCAGGGTGATATCACCGAGTATTTAAGTATTTTAGTAGTAGAATTGAATTAATTCTGAATGGGAAGGAATTACTCAGCTCAGCAGAGGACTTGTCTTTGTACATTGTGAATCAACATGTACTTATATTAATGTTCTCTTTGTCATCATTAACCCATTCACACCCATTCACACATGAATGGGAGGAGCTACGGTTCCACCTGCACGTCAGACCTACCTTACATTCACACACACACACATTCACACTGTAGGTAAAGCACGAAGGGGCACTCACATGTACTAACGTGCACTAAAGGTCCCACTCTAATGCACTAACTCAGACCAAAAGGCAGGCTTGCATGCACTAACGTACACGAAAAGAACAAAGAGGAGCTCTGCTAACGTCACACAGGGGGAGAGACTTACTGTTCTCCATCTTTACATAGATGATGAGATGTTAATCATCTGATTGTTGTGTGCTTCTTTTGAACATGGCTGTGCTCTGTCTCAGACACTGTGTCCCAGCAGCATTCCTAACCATGTACAGAGCTCTCTACTTTTATTCCGTCACTGCACCTCATAACAGGAGGCCACCGTGGCATTATACAGGGTTCGTACGGTCATGGAAAACCTGGAAAAGTCATGGAATTTTAAAAAGGTCATTTCCAGACCTGGAAAAAACTTAATTCATAAAAGTTTTGAAAAAGTCATGGAAATTTGTTATAATCACATGTTCATTTACGCCAATAAGGCTGTAGTATTCTTTGAAATAATCAACATGATTTTTAAAGAAAGACGCTCAAAATATAAGCCGGCGTACGCTCTCGATACGCAACATTTTCTAAATTGTTCATGTTTATACTGAGATTTCAGTTTTGTCTTGGAAATTTGGTATAAAGTCATGGAAAAGTCATGGAAATCCATTGGTCAACATGTGTAAGAACCCTGACTATAATGGAAATAAAAACCTTCCACTCGGCGTCTATTTTGGATTTCACTAAATAATGTCAGACAGACGATATCAAGAATTAACTCTCACTCTTAGATTAGGTTACTGAATATTTGGAAACGATGTCTCCTGCTTTTTATTGTATTCAAGTGGTGTGCTTGTATTTTCTGCAGCTACCTTCAAGGCTGGAAGAAGACGCTCCTCATAGTTTCCCACGACCAGAGTTTCCTGGACGAAGTGTGTACAGATATCATCCACTTGGACAACGAGAAGCTCTACTATTACAGAGGGAACTACTGTAAGTCTATTTTAGATCAAGACCGTACACCTTGGGGACTCTGAACGTAGACCATCTTAATTATTCGGTGTGATTCATTTTGTTCTAGTTAATTTACTCTCGCCCTAAAAAAAATATGTTTTCAATGTACACAAAAATAGATATTAATTAGAAATGTAAAGAAATTCCACATAAGATTCACACATATATTTCTGATGCACACTGGAATATGTGTTCCTCTGATCCAGTTAACTGAACCATCAGCACTGCAAACCAAGGCCGTAATTCCTTGAGACAACTTTCCCAAAACTAGCTGTCAATAGAGTTCCATCCTTTACACCCTGTGCATAATGTAGGTCGCTCATGGGATTGGTTCAAAAAAATGTGTTTTAAATGCCATTTATTTAAGACAAGAAATATTTCTGTGCATTACAAATATATTTGTGAAGCTTCTTTTAGTGGATTTTGTTTACATATAATGATGGCTATTTGTGTGTGCATTGTGAATCCCTCCGTGTGCCTTCATTAATAACCAATCAGACTGTTAATGTCTACCTCGATTAACATCTAATGGATCTGAAATTCCATCTCTAGAGCAACCGTATGTTCTTCCATGTTGTGCTGGCTTGATTTCGTGGTTGGACAGAGTGAGACACACAATACTCACGGTTTTTGTTTTGCGTTTCTGTTTTTTTAAGTGACCTTCAAAAAGATGTATGTGCAAAAGCAGAAAGAAATGCAGAAGCAGTACGACAAGCAGGAGAAGAAACTGAAAGACCTGAAGGCTGGTGGCAAGTCCACCAAACAGGCTGTAAGTACCCCCCCCCCCCCCCCATCACTTCACTTTTCCTCTTAACCGTTTATTGAAAAACAAGCAATATTTAGATTGCTTTTATAGATATGAATTGAATTACATTCTTGAATATATTTCACATTTTTTAATGTAGAAATGCAATTCCCCGTTTAATCTGAATTAGTACTTCACTTTCACATGGACACATGCAGCTTTTTACAAAGTGCTTTTCCAATTTCTTTTTGAAAAACTCAAGGTGGGTTTTCAAGTGTCTTCTCAAGGTCGCGGGCTTCGTGCCGACTGCCGCCGTTAAGACCCACAACTCCCGGAGGTCTCTCCTCTGGGCCGACCGCAGTACTTGTAAAGCACAGGGACAGATATGCCTGGCTCTAGCGTCTTTGTGCTGTTGTTGTGGTGGTCCGTTACCGCTGTAACAGACTTGATTTATACCAGTCTTAAATCAGTCCATTATGATACATTGCCTATTTCTCTCACTTTCTCACTCTCTCACTCACTCTCTCCCTCTCTCTCTATCTCTCTATCTCTATCCCTCACACACACACACACACACACAGAGTACATGACACATCGGTTCTGCTTGATTTATTCAAATCTTTTCTTTTCTCGGGTGCAACCATATGATATAGGGCCCCATCCTATAATTGTTTCCAATTGTATTTGTAATAGTTTCATGTGTGTGTTTGTGCAACTGCCAGAAGTTTGTCTCCATGCTTCTCTCAGGAGAAGCAAACCAAGGAGGCCCTGACCAGAAAGCAGCAGAAAGGCAAGAAGAAGGGAGCTCAGGAGGAGGAGAGCCAGGATGCCACGGAGCTGCTGAAGAGGCCCAGAGAGTACACCGTCAAGTTCACCTTCCCCAACCCGCCGCCTCTATCCCCGCCCATACTGGGACTACACTGTAAGAACTAGGAACATCCACAGATTGTCAGAAGAGCAGGTGGCAAGTGAGCTAGCACGCAGGCAAAGGGAGGTGAGGGCTGACCTCATGCTTTGGTCACATGACCCTTCAGTCATGAGGGAGGAATTAGGTGAGATGGAGATGTGTGATAAGATAGTTGCTGACCATTATTGAACTGCACATATTAGCTATACGTTTCATTTGTCAGCCTGATTCTGTTAACAGCAGCAAAGTCACATAGTCATTAATATCTCACTAGAAACGCATCTTAACATGTCACTAAAGTACGTAACGTATGGCTGTTTAAAAAAAATGAAGGAACAGTCAGTATCCGTCCTTATTTCTGTCCTCCTGGTGGCTTTGTCTCCGCCAGCAGAGAAGTTAAGAAGAACAGGTAACGCTCTGGTGTGTTGACACATTATTGGCTCAGTTGTTTTAATCGTATCACCGTGACGATACGATATATCAGTTGGCACTGAATGGAATGACAGTGTTTATCATGTCAGACATGGTTATTAACTGAAAATATATTTTCAAGAGAAATGGAAAAGGACCCTTAATGATGCCCACGGAAACAAAGAACAGCCCCATGAGAGTAAAGCCCGTCTCTCCTGTACAGGTGTGGACTTTGGCTACGGGGGTCAGAAGGCTCTCTTCAGAAACGTGGACTTTGGAATCGACATGGACTCCAGGAGTAAGTAGACTTCTTATACCTCATTGTTAAGGAGCATGGTTTACTGTACTGAACACTTTCATGATTAATGCATATGGCATCATTTTTGGTGAAGTTGTGTTTTTCTGAATTTTTGAAGTTCAATATCAGATCGGATGAAAAGTCTGTATTTGATTAATCGGGAAAAAAATCCTTAGTTGCAGCCCTCTATGATTGTTATATTTTCTCAGCGCTGTGAGGCAAATGCATTTTTTTTTCCTGGTTTCCACAAGGGGAATTGCTGCAATGTTTGCAATGTAAATTATGTTCGTAAATACTTTGCATTTTCTAGTCTTCTGACCACTCAAAGTGCTTTAACACTACATGTCGTCATTCACACCCTGATGGGAGGAGCTACCATGCAAGGTGCCACCTGCCCATCACGACTAACGCACATTCCTGTGTGTGCGAACACCTAGAGAGATAGAAATACGCTCATGCGTGTTAGGGTATACCTTCCAGGTACCTCACAGAAAAGTGAGCCGTCACAACACAGAACATCATTCTAGAGCCAATGCGTCAAAGTTGCAGTTTTTGCATGACTTATAATCCCCCCAGCATTTAGTACATGGGAAGACAAATATGTGTTTGTCTTTTTCATATAAAGCAGTTGCATTATTTAAACAAACATTGTCATTTAAAGGGTTGAAATTCAAAAACATGAATGATCATTTGTTGGCCGAAGTCGGCTAAAAGATTGAACACAGTGCAAGTGGAAAGTAAGATGAATACATGCTATGTTGTGTTTGTCTTAAAACCACAAGAGGATCCTTTCTAGACTGAGGCACAAGGTTTAAACATAAAAATACATGTGTGCGCACAAAGAGTTACGCTATTGGTGTAGAGATCATCGCAGTAAAAGATCAGTAGATGTTCCGTCTTGTGCTGACCTGACCTCCTCTGTTCAGTCTGTATAGTGGGACCCAACGGGGTTGGGAAGAGTACCCTGCTGCTGCTGCTCACTGGGAAACTCCAGCCTGTACGTATCGAGATATTCAAACCCTTCATGTGATTTAAATACATGTACCACTGAGGTGACTGGATGTTTTCTTTTGTAGACTAAAGGTGAGATGAGGAAGAACCATCGCTTGGTGAGTAACGTCCTGTTGAAGTATCTCTATTGAATACATGCTCAACACTATGGAGCGAAGAGCAGGTAGTACTAGCTGTAGTGAAGTATAGTTGGTACTATATGTAGTGAAGCATAGTTGGTACTATATGTAGTGAAGTGTAGTTAGTACTAGTTGTAGTTAGTACTAGATGTAGTGAAGTATAGTTACTACTAGATGTAGTGAAATATAGTTAGTACTAGATGTAGTGAAGTATAGTTAGTACTAGATGTAGTGAAGTATAGTTAGTACTAGATGTTGTTAGTACTAGATGTAGTTAGTACTAGATGTAGTGAAGTATAGTTAGTACTAGATGTAGTGAAGTATGTTAGTACTAGATGTAGTGAAGTATAGTTAGTACTAGATGTAATGAAGTATAGTTAGTACTAGATGTAGTGAAGTATAGTTAGTACTAGATGTAGTGAAGTGTAGTTAGTACTAGATGTAGTTAAGTGTAGTTGGTACTAGATGTAGTTAAGTGTAGTTGGTACTAGATGTAGTGAAGTATAGTTGGTACTAGATGTAGTGAAGTATAGTTAGTACTAGATGTAGTGAAGTATAGTTAGTACTAGATGTAGTGAAGTATAGTTGGTACTAGATGTAGTTAAGTGTAGTTGGTACTAGATGTAGTGAAGTGTAGTTAGTACTAGATGTAGTGAAGTATAGTTAGTACTAGATGTAGTTAAGAGCAGATAGTGCACAGGGGCTTGCTATTAGCTGTGGGATAGAGGCTACAATTCAAATAAGAGCCAGAGTATGTTGAAGAACCAGAGGGTTAGGGTTGGAGAACCAGAGGGTTAGGGTTGGAGAACCAGAGGGTTAGGGTTGGAGAACCAGAGGGTTAGGGTTGGAGAACCAGAGGGTTAGGGTTGGAGAACCAGAGGGTTAGGGTTGGAGAACCAGAGGGTTAGGGTTGGAGAACCAGAGGGTTAGGGTTGGAGACAGAGGGTTAGGGTTGGAGAACCAGAGGGTTAGGGTTGGAGACAGAGGGTTAGGGTTGGAGAACCAGAGGGTTAGGGTTAGAGAACCAGAGGGTTAGGGTTGGAGAACCAGAGGGTTAGCTAGGTTAGTTAGGGTGGGCGTGTGCACACTATTGGCCCTGGCTCTCCTCCAGCCCTGGTAAAGCCTCCAGATCTTTACAAACAAAATGTGAAGTTATTCTAAACGTATGTGCCAGAGAAACTTGGGATGCTTGTGACAGTTCTAGCAACAGCCTGCTGACTGTCTGGCAAATGATCACAAGAGTTGTAACTCTGGTCTTTTGTTTGCAGAAAGTGGGCTTCTTCAACCAGCAGTATGCCGACCAGCTGAACATGGAGGAGACCGCCACCGAGTACCTGATGAGGAACTTCAACCTTCCCTATCAGGACGGCAGGAAGTGCCTGGGACGTTTTGGCCTGGAGAGCCACGCCCACACCATTCAGATCTCCAAACTGTCTGGTAGGAACCTGTTTTTTGTATTTGTTGTTGGCTTACAGGAAGGAGACGTGTTCAAACCGTTTTGGGGTTTTGCCTCCCAACAGGTGGGCAGAAGGCCAGAGTGGTGTTTGCTGAGCTGTGCTGTCGTCAACCTGATGTGCTCATCCTGGTGAGTTTCACTGAGCCTTTGATCCACCCTGCTGATGTTCCCCCTCCATGACCAACTGCTTCTTCTCTCCTAGGATGAGCCCACCAACAATTTGGACATCGAGTCCATCGATGCTTTATCAGAGGCCATCAATGAATATAAAGGAGGTAAGGTGTCCACCATCAAAGATCAGCTCTCATGATAACAATCCCCAGATTGGCTGATGTACATGCTAATTTGCATATTGTAGTGAAATGTACAGGAACTAATGTCTTCCTGTAAAGGAGGAATTAAAGAAGGTGTGACGTGCAACGCTGACTTCATTTAGTTTCTGAAGGGAAAATGGCCTCGAGGGTGGGAGACGCATCGACCGTCCATCATTCAGAATCTATTTATCATTACAGCATGCAAGTCTCTTACTTTGAGTCAAACTAAATGTAAGCCTTTACAGACCACAAACGTGACAACAATTACAGCTCATGTATTAAGTTTGATTGATGGCTTGAAATGTAGGTACTTGAAATGAGAGCCTGGCGGACCTGAGTGAGGTTAAAGGGTCAGCGTGCTCAGATGGACTAACTGTAATGCTGACATCTCACAGAAGCCAGAAACAGACCCCCGTTAATACCGACATATTTTGCGACAGTAAGACAATTTAGTTGACTTGGTGTCTCATAAAGATTCAATTCAATTCAGTTTATTTGTATAGCCCAGTTTCACAAATTACAAATTTGTCTCAGAGTGCTTTACAATCTGTACACATAGACATCTCTGACCCAAAACCTCACATCGGACCAGGAAAAACTCCCAAATAACCCTTCAGGGGGAAAAAGGGAAGAAACCTTCAGGAGAGCAACAGAGGAGGATCCCTCTCCAGGATGGACAGAACAATAGATGTAATGTGTACAGAAGGACATATTTAGAGTTAAAATACATTCAAGGAATCTGACAGAGTTTATCAATAGTTCATATTTAGGCATATTCCACGATGGAGAGTTTGGAGACCTCCCAAGTGGAGGAGTGGGCGGAGTCCCAGCAGGGCAGTGCACAGCTGGCGACAGGAACTCACGATCCAACCATCGAAGGTCCATCAGCAGATGGAATCTATGCCGTCTCAGAGGGTCCGATGACCCCATGAGACGTGAAGTCAGAAGGACTCCGGGGAGAAAGCAGAGTTAGTCATGTGTGATGGAGAGATGAAGATTCATCCATAGGAGAAAAGAAAAGAGGAGAGGTGCTCAGTGCATCCTAAACATCCCCAGCAGCTATAAGCCTATACCAGCATATCCAGGGGCTGGACCAGGGCAAACCTGATTCAGCCCTGACTATAAGCTCTGTCAAAGAGGAAAGTCTTCAGTCTACTCTTGAATGTGGTGACTGTGTCTGCCTCCCGGACTGAAGGTGGAAGTTGGTTCCATAAAAGAGGAGCTTGATAACTAAAGGCTCTGGCTCCCATTTTACATTTTAAGACTCTCGGAACTACAAGTAGCCCCGCATTTAGTGAGCGCAGCTCTCTGGTGGGGCGATCTGATACTACAAGCTCTTTAAGATATGATGGTGCATCACCAATTAAGGTTCTGTAAGTTAAGAGAAGAATCTTAAAAGTGATTCTTGATTTTACAGGAGCCAGTGCAGAGCAGCTAGTGCAGGAGTAATGTGATCTCTTTTCTTAGTTTTAGTGAGAATACGAGCTGCAGCATTCTGGATCAACTGGAGGGACCTAAGAGATTTATTAGTGCAGCCTGATGCAGCCTGATAATAAGGAGTTGCAGTAATCCAGTCTCGAAGTAAATCAGCGTGAACCAATTTCTCTGCATCTTTTGAGACAAGATGTGCCTGATTTTTGAAATATTACGTAGATGGAAGAATGCAGTCCTTGAGATTTGCTTTATGTGGGAGTTAAAGGACAAGTCCGGATCAAAGATAACGCCGAGATTCTTTACAGTGGTGTTGGATGCTAGAGTAATGCCATCTACAGAAATCACATCACCAGATAATTGATCTCTGAGGTGCTCAGGGCCGAGTAGAATTACTTCGGTTTTGTCTGAGTTTAACATCAAGAAGTTGCCGGTCATCCATGTTTTTATGTCACTAAGACATGCTTGAATTTTAGTGAGTTGGTTGGTCTCCTCTGGTTTTATCGATAGATATAGTTGAGTATCATCTGCATAACAATGAAAGTTTATAGAGTGTTTCCTGATAATATTGCCCAAAGGAAGCATGTATAAGGTAAATAGAATTGGTCCAAGCAGAGAACCTTGTGGAACTCCGTGACTAACGTTGGTGGTCATTTAGGCTTCATCCTTT
The DNA here is from genome assembly GCA_036178185.1 of Liparis tanakae. Classification (NCBI taxonomy): domain Eukaryota; kingdom Metazoa; phylum Chordata; class Actinopteri; order Perciformes; family Liparidae; genus Liparis; species Liparis tanakae. The sequence goes on from CM070106.1 coordinate 19,932,379, forward strand.
ACAAATACAAACTGAGATCGATCTGATAAATAGGATTTAAACCAACTTAGGGCGGTGCCTGAAATACCAATCGACTGCTCCAGTCTCTGTAATAGGATGTTATGGTCAATGGTGTTGAATGCAGCACTAAGGTCTAACAAGACCAGTACAGAGAGAAGTCCTTTATCTGCTGCCATTAAGAGGTCATTCGTAATCTTCACCAGTGCTGTCTCTGTGCTGTGGTGTTTTCTAAATCCGGACTGAAACTCTTCAAATAAACTATTCTGATGTAGAAAGTCACACAACTGTTTTGCGACCACTTCCTCAAGGATCTTAGAGAGGAAGGGAGGTTAGAGATCGGTCTGTAGTTAGCCAAAACCTCTGGATCCAGAGTGGGCTTCTTCAGGAGAGGTTTAATTACAGCTACTTTGAAGGAATGTGATGCGTGGCCTGTTAACAAAGACACATTAATAATATCCAAAAGAGCTGCCAATTAAAGGCAAAAGCGTCTTTAAGCAGCCTAGTCGGGATAGGGTCCAAGAGACAGGTAGGCGTGTTAGAAGTAGAAACCATTAAAGATAATTGGTCACGGTTGATGGGAGAAAAGCCATCTAAATATATACCAGGACATACAGGGGTTTCCAAAGCCATTCCACTTGAGGACAGATTGGCACTGGTTAAGGGCAAGAGATTATTAATCTTGTCCCTAATAGTTAAAATCTTCTCATTGAAGAAGTTCATAAAGTCATTACTCCTGAGGTCTATAGGAATACTGGGCTCCACAGAGCTGTGACTCTCTGTCAGCCTGGCTACAGTGCTAAAGAGAAACCTAGGGTTGTTCTTATTCTTCTCTATTACTGATGAGTAATATTCTGCTCTGGCATTGCGGAGGGCCTTCTTATAAGTTTTAAGACTATCTCGCCAAACTAAGCGGGATTCTTCGATTAGTTGAGCGCCAAATGCTTTCAAGCTTTCGTGACGTTTGCTTTAATGTCTTGGTCTGAGGGTTATACCAGGGAGCAAACCTTCTCTTCCTCACTGTCTTCTTCTTCAGAGGGGCTATCGAGTCCAGTGTCATTCTCAGTGAGCCTGTGGCACTATCAACAAGATGATCAATCTGGGACGGACTAAAGTTAGACCAGGAGTCCTCTGTCATATTGAGACATGGTATTGAATCAAGTGCAGAAGGAATCGCTTCTTTAAATTTAGCTACAGCACTGTCAGTTAGACATCTGGTGTAGAAACTTTTGACTAGCGGTGTACACTCCGGTAGTATAAACTCAAAAGTTATAAGGTTGTGGTCTGACAGAAGAGGATTCTGTGGGAAGACCTTCAGATGCTCAATGTCAACGCCATATGTAAGAACAAGATCAAGCGTGTGGCCAAAGCTGTGAGTGGGTTTCTGTACTCTCTGACGAAAGCCGATCGAGTCCAACAATGAGATGAATGCAGTACCTAGGCAATCATTATCAACATCCACATGAATATTAAAATCTCCTACAATAATAACTTTATCAGTTTTAAGAACCAAACTTGATATAAATTCTGAAAATTCTGATATAAACTCTGAATATGGACCGGGTGGCCGGTACAGAATCACAAATAGAATCGGCTGTAATGTTTTCCAGGTTGGATGTGAAAGACTAAGAACAAGGCTTTCAAATGAGTCGTAATTTAAGTTTAGGTTTTATTAAAAGGCTCGAGTCAAAGATGGCTGCTACTCCACCTCCTCGACCGGTGTCTCGAGGAATGTGAGTATTAACATGACTTGGAGGAGTCGACTCATTTAGGCAGACATATGCTTCATGGCGCAGCCAGGTTTCAGTTAGACAACATAAATCAATGTGATTATCTGTTATTAAATCATTTAGTAACACAGCTTTAGATGACAGAGATCTAATATTTAGGAGACCACATTTAATAGTCCTGTTTTGTTGCACTGCTGAAATAATGGTGTTAACTTGTATAAGGTTATTGTGTACGACTCCTCTTGTGTTTACTTTAGATTTATTTAATTTAAGTGGCCGTGGGACAGACACAGATCTTTTTTTATTTATTTTTTAAGCAAGTAAGCAAGCACACAACGAGAGTGCAATTGTGATACATTTACGTTTTTTTACACAAAACTAAAGTAAAACTACTAAACTAAATCTAATAATAGTAATAATAAAAAAACAATACCAAATCCTAATTGTAATGCTGACATCTTACAGAAGCCAGAAACAGACCCCCGTTAATACCGACATATTTTGCAACAGTAAGACAATTTAGTTGACTTACGTGTCTCATAAAGATCATTAATTTTTTTTTTTGTTTCCTGGTTTAAATAAAGCACTTGCAGACAATGTGGATGAGCGTAAAGTCCAGATAGAAAGGCGGTGACGTAATGACTGAAGCTGTCCGTTCTTCCCAGCGCTAACAATGTGTCTCTTGTTGTCCAGCTGTGATCATCGTGAGTCACGACGCCCGGCTCATCACTGAGACCCGGTGCCAGATGTGGGTCGTGGAGGACAGTTCGGCAAACCAGATCGATGGAGACTTCGACGATTACAAGCGGGAGGTGCTGGAGTCTCTGGGAGAAACCATGGTCAACAAGGTCAACCCATGACCCCGCCAGCAGGGACCAGTCGCATGCGTCTCCAAGCCCCTTCCCGGAGTCACTACTGTTCCTTTCTAGTAATAGAGGGAGGTCTTCTGAAGCCAAACAATAAAATAAATCAATTTTTCATTGTTTTTATTGTGCAATTTGTATTTACATACTAGTAAGATGAGAAACGGGCAGAAATTTACATGAAATTTAGTTCAGCAACAATGGATCAACTAGACTGGTTCTTCATCACTTTAAGTATGCCTTATATGTCTTCTTCACTTTGGCCACTTCCTTCTCATCAGGCGTTATCTCACTGTACCACTTATACCAGGTTTCACCAGAGGCCAACGACTGGGGAGGGGAAGTGGACCCCACAGCATCATGGGAATTTGAGTAGTCCTCTCCTGAAAACTCCACATATGGAATCTGAAAGGGAAGAAAGCCTGGAAGAAAGACATCGAACAGATGTGACAGAGTTCTTACACATTTTGACCAATGGATTTCCATGACCAAATCTCGGTATAAACATGAACATTTTAGAAAATGTTCCGTATTTAGAGTGTGTGCCGGCTTATATTTCGAGCGTCTTTCTTTAAAAAAAATATTTCAAACTCGGCGTAAATAACAAATTTCCATGACTTTTCCCAAACTTTATGACCATTTTGAAATTCCATGACCTAGAGAATAATGATGTACTGGTTGTGTGGATATTAGCGTTCCAGAGGAGCAGCTAATCAAAACCTACGTCACAACTGATGCAGCAAAGTGTTGAAACTATTACACGTAAACCACTTCCTCGTACAGCCCCAAACATCCAACTGTCCATACAGATCTCATGTTGCCTACATACCGTGATCTTTTGCTGCGTCGATTGCCTCGTGCAGCTTCTTCTGCCGCTTCATACACACACCTGGAGACAAGCAGCGCTACATGATCACCTGGACTCTGACGCAGCACTACGGGCTCATGTTGGAGACCTACCGGTTCGAGTGGGGTCGTACACCATTCCGGTCTGGGGGCTAATGAACTGCTGCAACAACTTCACATTCTGCAAGAGAGGAGACATTTTATGGTTTAGTTAACATATGATTATTGAATTAAACAAAGCTTATGCATTAGTCAATACTACATAAATACAACTTTTGACAAGACGCTGCTGTAAGAAGCATGTTTTATGAAGTTATTGAAGTCAGCTGTGTGGTTTAGATATAGCCATTTGCTGCTGATGAGCATGTCATTTCAAAACAGACAATGCACACAATTGTAAAACTGGCTAACAGGTCACCAAGCAAAACGGGTGTGAATGCTAGTTTAAATTGAACCAATTGTATTTTAGGAGTTGAGTAGAGGAATTTAAAGGAAAACATAAATCAGTCAAACTAATGTAGAGTAAAAATGATATCAGAGTCCCTATAAAAGTTGCTAGGGTAGAAGGAGTAAGCATCGAATGGAAATAGAGCACAAGTCAGTACTTGAAATGTACTTTCAAGTGATACTGACTCAGAGCCAACACCGTTACAGGATTTATTGATCACATGGTTAATAGAAATAAGATAAGATAGTCCTTTATTAGTCCCTCAGTGGGGAAATTGCAGGATCACAGTATCGTACCATTTCTCACAAGTGAATATAAAAACGAGTAATAGACTAATATAAATAAGCATTATAAAAAATTAAAATTAAAACAAACAGTAGAATAATAATGTACAGAGTAGAAAAATGTATATAAACAAAAAGGTACTTAAACATATTGCACATGATATATTATATTGCACCAGGTATTGATTGAAATATAATCGGTAATCAGTTTAATTATTTAATAATAGAATTTAAATACTTTCTAATTTGTCTCTATGAACATAAACTGAAAATATGTTGTTTGCGGTCTGAGGACACTTCTTACCTAACAATAGTAAAGTATTGGGTCGATTGGCCGCTTGTTTTATTTACCGTCTTTGTGAAGTAGTTTAATGACGGCCCTGCTAACCACCGACCCACAGTCACTAACTAAATGTCACTAAAGCTTCAGTTACCCGTTTCTTTAGAACCAAAATGGTACAAAGCTTTAGTTTATTCTCACTTTATTATTATTATTGAATGGAAATGTGCCTGGTCAGCTCAGAAAAACAATGAAGCCACAGCCACAAGAATGGCCAACTACTGTTTCAATTGTACTGAGGCTGTGTCTATGTGCTGGCTAACAACACACAGTGCTCTTCCTGGCCACTGTATGCAGCCAGAGGCTCATTATTCAAATGATAGAGAAAAACAAACAAGTATTTATTTCTTTGAAGAAAAAAAATAATTGTGCAGATTGGAATAAAAGGCTGCAGACTCAGACTTCAACAGTAAAATATTGATATTAATATTAAAGAACAACAGCACAATGTGTTTGATGTGTGGTGAGACTACCAGTGTGACCGAGATGTTGACCCACCTGATAATGGATTATAATGTTTGGATCCCGACAAAGTGGACAGGGATTTCCACATATCTTGTCTCCTCTCTACAGAAAAAGAATCAGTGTTTAGGTGACTTCACTTTACATAGAACGATTAGAGGATGTATTCAAATAGAAATGTTACAATGCAAGTCTTGCGTGTCTTCTGTGGAGGAATGCCGCCTTTGTGGTTCCTCCTGTAGCCTTCCCACACTGGCTTGGTCCCGTACTTCTCAATGTACTCTGTCAGAGGAAAGGAATATATTTTAAAAAGTAGGCCTACAAGAATGGGAGCTAAGATTTGAGTTGTATATAGGTACCTTCACTCTCCAGATAATCCCAGGGGCTTTCCTTGTAGCGGAGGAGAGCCTCAGTAGCCTGAGTAGCATTCTCATCCTGGAGCGATAAAGCTTTGCAGAACGAATGACTTGGAGGTGCAAATGGAGAGAGACATGGCCCAGGTCCTACACGCAGCCTCTGCAGACACAACTGTATGCAAAGGAAAACTCTCACCATTATCATCAACACAACATGAGTAAATGTATGTTTTTTAGCTTCTATGCACAGGAAACCTGTAAAAATAAGAATCACATTTTAAAGTCTTCTCCTCTCACTAGAGAGCTTATAATACCACATTACCCCATTAGAAAGCTTATAGTACCAAATTACCCCACTAGAGAGCTCATAGAACCATTACCCCACTTTAGAGTGTATAGTACCGTATTAGCCAACTCGAGAGCTCATAGTACTATAGTATTACTGTTATGGAACCAGCTTCTACCTTCAGTCCAGGGGGCAGACACAGTCACCCCATTTAAGAGTAGACTGAAGACTTTCCTCTTTAACAGCGCTTAGTTAGGCGGAATCAGGTTCGCAGTTGGCGCTGGTTCATGTGTGTAGTTATGGCTATCATACAATCCAGTATTGTGTCTGCGTTATTGCCGAGAGATTCTAAATAAAGTCAACGCAAACTGCTACACGTCTCCGATAGATTGTCACGTTGTGCACAGCGGAGAAGACTGTCATAATCCCTCAATATTTAAAAACTTCAGTACAAACTCATCACAGATAAACTCATCGGATTATCGGCAAACGTAAAAGTGAAGATAAATACCCGATACTGTCGCAATGGATGTAAAAAGGAAGGCGAGAGACGACCCAGAAGCTTCGCGATCCCTTGAAAGGAGGCAGCCATTTTGTCTGTCACTATGGGGTTATAGGTGAAAGGTGAAAGATCAAGCAATAATTTAGCAGAATACAACGTTACATTTAATATCAAAATGGTATCTTACATAATTACGTTATACTACATGTGAAGCCATATTCTTACCGTTTTATCTGCGTTTGTTGGATTTAGATTTTTTTTTAATGTTCGCGTCACAACCATGGCGCCGACACAACCTCGAATGAAAAAGTATACGCCATTTTGAAGCAATACTGTTAACTAATTTCGTATATTAAATAACAACCACAATCTAACCAATTCAAGGACATTGGTTGGTATGCTTGAATGTGTACTTCAAGAGGCGACTACACGGTATTTTCAACATAAATCTAGGGAGTAATTTTAAATAACAGCTTGCAAACTGTTCGACACGCCATTATGTCCTTGACTGGACCAGTGAAGGTTGGCTGTTCACCATTTTGTTTCAGTGAAAACGTAAAAAACGTTGCCCGTGACGTAAATGTCGTCACGTAGTATAAAAGCCAGGCCCCTCCCCTGTAGACTCATTCCTGGATTTGGTCAAAGGTAAGTGAAGTCAGAAAGGCAGCGAGGCTGATTTTCTACATTTTCTTCGTCTAAAATGCGAAATTCCTACTGAATGTGTTTGAGAACCAACAAAGGGCTGTAATACGACGGTATTTCTCCGACTCTACATTAAAATGTGTGTTTTCTGTGTGTTTTCCAGGTATGAATTCGCTTTGCAGAAGATTGGCCCGTCAAGGACTTTGAGCAGCTCTACTCAAATTCATATTTTTTTTCTTCAAGTAATGGACATTTGATTACTATTTTTGCCTCGAGCTTGTTCCTGAAGGAAAGGCTAGCTTTCAGCCCCACCCATAAGAAGTATTCCATTTGATATTAAAACCATGAAGGAAGCTTGACGGTATAACATTGATGAAATAAGAGATATAAGTGCCTGAAAAGCACACTCTAATACACCCGAGACGCTGAGGACCTGTAGTGTCGATAGTAAGTTGATTTTGAAGTTAAATTGAATCGAGATCAATCAAGTACAGATAGTCGTAGACGCTGGGCTGGTTAGCGGGAGCTGGTTAGCCGGCACCGTAGGTTAGCGTCGTTCTTTTCGGCCATTGTAATATATAGAACGCTTCTAGAATGAGCTCACACAGGAAAGTGGACGGAAGCACGAGGCTCCGTTTCTTTGTGTGTGAGACAGAATAGGCGAGTTGTATTAATAAAATTTACGGTAGATAAATTCGTTAATTATCCATAAGCAATCTATTCATAAAGATTGCCGTAGGCACAACAAAAACAACCAATTCCAGTTCACGAAGTCGGACTTTTTGCCTGCCAGATTCGTTTTATAGGGGCTGCTTCGCGGAACGAACACAAACTGCAATCTATACATAAAGATTGCGTTAGCTTGAGGATGGCGGACAGATTTTATGAAGCACCGTGTGTGTGTTGAAATGTCGATAATTAAAGCACAGGGACTTCCCGAAAGCATCACGTACTCGGCAATCTGTGGATAAAGATTGCGGGATGACTCAAGCGACGTGCTGCTCCTTCCTAACACAAACAGTCGGGATCTTAAAAAATGACGGACTGGTTGTGGTTTGCTTTCCGTCGTCGGGCAGCTGCGGGCGGCAGGTCGTGTTCTCGGATCGACTTTTCCTAAACTGACCAGCAGAAAAGTACAGACTGCCGGGCATGTGTATGTCGGTAGATGTGTGGTGCGCGGTAACTTGTTTTCTTATCGAGCAAGCACGGTCTTGGCTCGCGGCGCCATTGTTGCTTGTGTGGGATTGCTGTCGTTAGCCGTCGTGGTGGAAGTGGTGACCGGGGGGAGGGGGGGGCTCCGACGAGCGGGCGCTGCAGGTCCCCGCCCCCCCTCTGGCAGGCCTGTTCTCCGCTGTGACCAGAGACTGACAGGTGGCGGGTTCCGTTGAACTCGCCTTACATAATAACTGTTTGACATTATTTTTGTGATTGTTGTCGAGTCGTCTCTCACAACAACCTTTTAGTAAATTATAATATTTTAGGGGGCGTGGTCCTAGTTTGTTTTCTATAATGTTCCAGTGACTGATCTAGTGACACCACCTTATGGCAATGCGCCAATAATGCTCTTTCCCCACTGACCCAGGGCCGTGATTAACACTGATTTGTGTGTTTATGTGTAACGATTGTGACATTTACAGGAAGAGGGTTATTTGCGGTGTTGTGGAGGTCTGAGACTATATATAACTTCTACAACAGTTGTACGGGTAAGACCTAACTGATTCCTCACGTGACATTTCCAATTAATTGATTTCCGCCAGAATAGCAGGTTCTGCTCTCCGGTTAGAACGGTTCCATTATGATGACGTGTATGAACGTGGACAAATATGTGCATGCTTAAAATATGCACGCCCAGTGTTACATCAAGAACCACTCACAAGACCTTAAGACCTTCTGTCATGGCAGTTTCTTTAAATCTGTAACAGTGCAGACATTCATAAAGACCCAGGGATTTAGTCTTGGCTGTCTTTGTTTGGATCACGTCCAGCACCTCATTTGTGACTTGGTTTTATAGTCACATTAATGACACTTTAGACGTAGTCATGTGATGCTGCACTAACAATGCTCTGCCTTTCAACAGTGGAGTGCTGTGTAGACACAAAGGGAGGAGGCAGGTAGTGATCTCATTTTTACAGAGGCTGGAGCGGTGACGCCTCTGAGTTTTTAATTAACTAATTCCACTGTTTTCAAGCATTTCATACTTCATACACATTTTTCATGTGTTTTTAATCTAAATTTAGTCCATTGCTCATTCCATCAGATACCCCATGAAAAGTGACAATAGTGTTTCCATTCACTGTTGATTCTGTTACCTTTCTCCTGGTTTGAGTCGTTTTCTTTATATGAATGATTGTGGGAGACGTGTGGCATTAAAAATGTGATACATCATTACCAGTAACATTTCTTTTAAAAATCTATCCTATTGGTTATTCTTGTTCGAACAAGACTTTGACCGTACCTCTTGTTTCTGATCCATATTAATACATTTATTTGTAAAAAATGAATTCAAGTTAAAGCTATTGAATTTGTATCGATGGTTAATTTGGATATAAATAGGGAGACCATAAACAAAATGAAACAAGTTGATTTTAGTGAATGTTTAGAATTGTGTTGCTCAGTCACGCAGTTTAGTTGCTGCTTCTTCTTTCTTTATAGCCTGAAGTAGAATAAATAGTGTTGCCTCGCACTCCAAGAGAAACGTCCTATGTCCTGTCCTGCAAGTCCATGTCCCAGAGGAGACGTCCTGCTGAGCGGATGTTCCGTTGGCCCCGTGAACGTCTCCACGCATCTCAAGAATGCGGCGGCACACTGAAGGCATCCTGCGCTGTGGATGGCGGCCTGTCAGCCTCACAGCTGAGTGTGTGAGCAGGACAGCTAGATCATCAGCTGCTGGAGTGTTACTTTTCCTTTGTGGGCCTGCTGCTGCACTGACATGTAGCTCATGTTGCTCTGCTCCTGCGTCCCTCTGGAAGATGGCCTGCATGGCACCTCAGACCCTCAGCTGATCTGATGACAGCTTGTGGTACTGATCTCCCAATGTGGGTGTTGTGAGTCAGGTCTTTGGACCTCGAGGTGTCAGGATGGAGATGATCCACAGTGGAGTCCAGACGATGTGCAGCGGTGAGGTGAAACCGTGTCGGCCTGAAAACGCTGAGCTTGGTTTGTCCCATGGGAAGTGGCTTTTGAGCCTCGTGGAATATTTTAGAAACCAAACTTAATTCCTACGTAGAAGCGCGGAGCAACCGTTACTATCTGGCAGGCAAACCGTCCCCACTAAACGCACTTGAATACCCTTTTATCAAAGATCAAACATTCCCTATATCACAGAAAATGTCCTGCTGGCGTGTGCACTCATTGTTTGTGGTGTGTGTTTCAGACATGGCAGGAGGACCGGTGGACCCCAGAGAGATCTTGAAGGGTGTGGAGGCTCTGCTGGGGAAAGATGGAGAGCTGCGCAGCTTGGAGGGAGTCCCCAAGGTGTTCAGGTGAGGAAGTGAAAGGAGGCCCAGTTCATTCCTGTGCCCTGTTCCACCTTTAACATCCTGACTGCACCGTGTCATATGTTCACACTCCTTTTGTTTGAATGCAGCCTGATGAAAGCTTCTACCAAGATGGTCAGTCGATGTATGTACCTGAGCATCCTGCTGCAGACCAAATCCCACGATGTTCTGAATAGGTAGGCCTTCTACTTCAACCTCTGTATGCTGCAAGTCTAATAATTCATATGAACACAAGGATGGATACAAGTATGACACTATTCTATTTAATTGGAAGAACTGTGCATTGAACTGGTACTCCAGATTAACTCGAGGTCACTGAAATAAACCAAAGAGTGTTCAGACCAAATGAAGAGCATCCATAAACCTTCTAGTTAGGCCTGGAACCATTTCCAACCATAAGTATCAAGTTACAACTACGTCTGTTTTTGTACCACTGTTTCGCATTCTGGACAAACACAAACCAGTGAAGGGATCTGCTGTGAGAAATACTCCAGAGAGCAGATGTTCACCCACCAACGTCAGAGAGGACGGAGAGAAAGTTTCACCGAATAGCACTAGCCTCTGAACATAACCACTTCTTATAATCCTAGTCATTATTAGGAGGTTTCCATGTCTTCTGGATCAGCAAGTGTAATCCATGACCATGTGCATCCTTCATGACCCTCCACCGTTCCCTCCTTCTCCCAGGTTCATCCGAGTTGGTGGCTACAGGATGCTCAACTCCTGGCTCACCTACTCCAAAACCACCAACAACAGCCCCCTATTGCAGCTCATCCTGCTCACGCTGCAGAAGCTTCCTCTCAAAGTGGACCACCTCAAGCAGGTAATGTCTCCGCCCCCCCACCAGAGCACTCCTCAGGGTAACTGTAGATTCTAACCTGTGTCTGCATCTGTGTGCTCCCAGAACAACACAGCCAAGCTGGTGAAGCAGCTGAGCAAGAGTGCCGACACCGAAGGTCAGCGAGCTTGTACATCCCACATGGACGCCCTGAGTAAAGAGGAAGGCGGTATCACACTCATCCTCTCGTGTTTAACCCTTAGAGCTGAGGAAGTTGGCGTCCGTGCTGGTCGAAGGCTGGATGGCGACGATCCGCTCCCAGAGCGTGCTGAGCAGCGGCAGCTCTCCTGCTGGTACGCCCCCCGTCCCGTCTGTTGCTCCCCGTGACTCCCACCTGCAGCGGGGAGTAACACACTCCATCTGTCCTCCAGATAAGAAAAAGAAGAAAGAGGAGGGCAAGGTTCTGGTACGGGACTTGAAGGAGAAGGCTGCAGAGGAGGAGAAGAAGAAGGATAAACCTAAAGCTCATGCACCCAGCCACGCAAAGATTCGCTCCATAGGTAAACCGAGTTGGCCCCGAATGTCTCATCTGATCACGTGGAAACGAGCTTGAAGCTTGATCCATGTAGGATACCCGGTTTCATGGATCTAAGATTGGGCGTACACACTTAGCGCCCAAATGCCTGAGCTTAATGGCCTTAACCAGAAGGCCACTCGCACAACGACACAGCGTACATCTAGTTGTCGTCCTGGTGTCCAAGAGAAGGAGAGAAAATGTCCCGCTTCATCCAGATGTGCCATTCACCTGTCTCACACTCACTATTCATATTTGTTTCACACACTGTACATAATGGACATGTTCTGTGTTGGGTAGGATTGGAAATGGACACCCCCAGCGTGGCCCCTGTGAAGAAGACGCCCATCCCCCCACAGCTGGGCGACAAGTACAACATCAAGCCTCCAGTCCTCAAGAGGCTCAGGTACTGAACCCCTTCCTGTCTCGGATGCCACAACACTATCCCGATGGGGCGGAGATGCTGCCCTCTAGTGGCTGCTAGCAGTGCTGACATGTGTTGTGTTCCCCCCCCCCCCCCCCCCAACAGCTCTGGTCCACCAGATGCTCCACCTCAGGAGAAAAAATATAAACCGCTGAACACCCCCTCTAACTCTGCCAAGGAGATTAAAGTCAAGATCATTCCAGCACAGCGTAAGTTCTAATCACACGATCACGTCTGACTTGCATGTGAGAGGAGGAGGAGGTGATGGAGGAGGTGATGGAGGAGGTGTTCACTGCTCTCTTGTGTCCTCGCTGCAGCAATGGAGTGCACAGGGTTCCTGGAGGCTCTGAACTCTGCTCCAGTGCCTGGGATCAAAATCAAGAAGAAGAAATCCAGCGCTGGTACTTCCCCGAGTGCCAAGGCAGTCTCCCCCACGTCCAACAAGGTACACATTCCCCTCCTGAAATAGTCGAGTTGGACTTTCTTTTTTAGGGTACGAGCGACAGACAAAGTTGTTAAAATGAAGGAAACAAAATGATTCTTATTTTTATTTTTGAACATTGGGCGCATATTAGAGGTACTTCCTCTCGCCGAAAACTCACCAAATTTGGAAAGCTTGTCAGGCTAGGTGAAAATAGACGGATGACATGGACCTCGAAATTCGTCTTTCTAGCGCCATCTCAAAGTTAGACCGACGACGCCCCTCACCCAGTATGTTCAAATGACTAGATCTTTTATACGCATGTCCACTTGGACCTGCTCTACAAAAAGCCTCTCGGACCCCTAATATTTTCGGCCGTTTTTAATTTAGTGAAAACATAATTAGCGAGTTCTCCTACACGCTGGGTCCGATTCATACCAAACTTTCTGGAGATTATGATTAAAGCTATATCATTTAAGATGTATCATCTTTTAAAATATGTTTTATTGTGTTAAGCATCTATGGCCCAACAAACATTTTAGGGGCGTGTATTGTTTGGTAATCCAAATTTACAGGAGATCCTGGAACATACACAGCAAATTTTGTGCAATTTGAACAATAGAGGGCGCTACAATAATTTGCCAAATTTGGGCGTTTTGGGGCATTTTTTGCTTGAATTTGTCATTTTTTGCTGATATACGTTTAAGGATTTCTCCTACAAAACGTAAAACGAATTGGCTCAAGTCGTTTTTAGAAAATCTCAAGACTTGAACAATGAACTCTGCGGGGGGAAAAGAAGACTTTTCACCGTACAGTCTTGTCGTTATGAGTACTCCAATAAATGCCCACTTTCTTTGATATTGTTATGTTATAAATAACTGCTTTTAATCATCCAATCTTTCCCAAAGAAATCATGCATGCTTCTTCGAATCTGCCCAAAACTCGTTTATCAAAACAGATAAATGAATATCTCATTGCAGGAAGAGACAAAAAGCCTACTAGGCCTCCACCTATATAATATTTAACATTTTACAAAATTACAAACCTAAAATGAAAAATGCACACGATAGACAACAAAAGAAAGAAAAATAATGTAATTATTTTGAGTCTGTGTAGACATGTGTGTGCCTGTGTGATTGTTTGAGCTGTTTAAGATGATTTGACTTTACACTGTCGTCATTCCTCTTCCGTCCTCAGGGGAGTCCGCCGGACAGCAAGCCCGCCGTGTACTTGTCCTCCTCCGCTAAACCGTCATCTCCAGAAACCGCTGCTTGCATCACTCCTGCTGATGAAGCCCTGGAGCCGGAGCGGCCCGGGACCCCCGTCCCCTCTGAGGAGGCCGAGGTCTCCGACAACGGTACGAGACGCTCGGCGGACTCATTCAATCCGTCCATTGAAGACATGACTGTTGTCCATCTGCTGACGTCCTTCATTCTGGCTGTTTTGTGTTCGTAGGTGAGAAGCCAAACGCTCTTGCAGAACCACGAGGAGAAGAAGAGAGCTTGACCAAGAAAGGCAAGAAGAAGAAGACGGTCCACTGGGCTGAGGAGGAGCAGCTCAAAAACTACTACTACTTTGACCTGGATGAGACGGAGAGAGGTACGCCCGCCCAATGTCCCGACTGTTCTGTCTCCATCTGACCCCCCCCCCCCCCCCGCTGAGTGCTATGACTCACGCTATGACACGTCATCCACAGTCAACGTCAACAAGATCAAGGACTTTGGTGAGGCCGCTAAACGAGAGCTGATGATGGACCGGCAGACGTTTGAGATGGCCCGCCGGGTCTCCCATGACGCCATGGAAGAGAGGGTCCCCTGGAGCCCCCCGAGGCCCTTCACGCTGACCGGCAGCTTGGTCATCTCCGGGGCCAACAGCACGGAGAAACTCACCCAGAGAGACCGTGAGATGGGCATCCTGCAGGAGATCTTCCTCAGCAAAGAGAGGTATGGAGGCTCGGGCCAATGGAGAGCCGACATTCTGCAGGAAGCTCAACCCTTTATTCTGCTCAGTCCTGCAACGCATGCTCATGATTCCCCGTCTGGTCTTCTCACTAGTGTGCCCGACAGTCCCCACGAACCCGACCCGGAGCCGTATGAGCCCATGCCCCCCTGTGTCATCCCTCTGGACGAGGTGAGTTCTCTCCCGACACTCAGTCGCACGCATGCAGCCTCTCGTTTCCCCTCCTCATGAACACGCCGCGCCCCTGCAGGACTCCACCCCGCAGGAGGACGGCTACGCCGAGCCCATGGACACCACGTCGCAGCAGGGCTCTGCCATGGGGCAGAACGAGAGCTCCAAGCTGCCCCCCGTCCTGGCCAACCTCATGGGCAACCTGAGCAACAGCACCCTGACCCGCAGCCCGCAGGCCACGCCCACAGTCACCAACCCGGTGGCGGCCACGGTCAACGTACAGGAGCTGCTCTCATCCATCATGGTACATGTTTACTAGAGGGTGTAATGGCGTCTCATTGTGTCCGTCATGACATGATAAAGGCTAACACGTGTCAGTAGCTAGACCAGATTTGAGTTTGTGAAAAAGAGGACACTTCGTCAGGGGGTGGGGGGGCTGAGCGATTAAACATCTCTCTTGTCCTGCCTGTGTTTTGTGATATACATGCCTAAAAGACTGAAACAATATCAGCATTATAATTATTATAACTATGAGGATTTTTTTTTGTTGCCTATTCTGTGATGCCCCCTCAGGACTTGGTGCCCTACGCACAGCCTGGTAGTAGTGTATAGCATGTGTATCAGTAGTAGTGTGTAGAAAGCCGAACAAACAACAATGCAACTGTGGAGGCGGCGAGGTGCTCCGGGTTGCCAGGTTGGAGATGGTGAAGTATCGTACCTAAGGCTCAAAATGGTCGTATTTGGAGGATAATCATTGTGTATCTGGCAACCCTGAGATCGGTCGACCAATGACTGTCCTCTCTACAGTCAGAGCTCGCACAAGAAGGTGGAACGTAAGGGAGATACCATTTTCAAAACTTGTATACTAGTTTGTGAAAACCCAGAGAAACACAAATATCCGACGAAGCAAAATCCCGACGTTTTTGGAATCCCTGCCGGACGCTTTGTATAGGTCTCAAAAAGAGGACGTGTCCGGGGGAAGAGGACGTCTGTAGCTAACGTGTGTCCGTCTGTCCTCAGGGGGCTTCCGGGAACCAGTCTACTGAAGACCTGATTAAGCAGCCCAACTTCTCGGACAAGATCAAGCAGCTGCTGGGCTCTTTGCAGCAGACCCAGAACCAGGGGGGACCTCCACCAGGTGAGCTCAACGCCCCCTCCTCCTCCTCCTGGGCGTCGCCCCATGGCCACATGGTGGTCCTGTTCCTCATCCTTATGTAACCTGTGCCTTTTCTGTCTAGTCAACCCGGGTCTGCTGGGCCACGGTCCAGGGATGAACAACATGAACCTGCACATGCAGATGCCCATGAACGGCGGCTACCCGCCCAACAACCCGCCCGGCGGGCCTCGCTTCAACCACCCCCCGCCCCCTCACAACCACGGCCCGCCTATCAACAGCGGCGGAGGCCCACGCATGATGGGGCCGCCGCCGGGCCCGGGCCGAGGAGGAGACAATGGCAACTACTGGGGAGACGAGTCCATGAGAGGAGGGCCTCCCAGGGGGGGCCACTTCCACCGGGGAGGACGGGGTCGGGGAGGAGAGCCGGGTTTCAGGGGCCGAGGACGAGGGGGACCGAGAGGAGGACACAACAACATGAATGGTATGTGGGACAGGGGCCTGTGGTCAGCTGCAAAGGGTTGAAGTGACCTGCACTCATACATCATAACCCTAATGTCATTAGATTATTTATAGAAGTCGATCCCGGTGACGATGTGAGCCCTGATTGGTCTGTTCCATACGTAGATGTAAAGAACTCATTTAATGTATAAAGTCCGAGGAGGACTGTGTGTGTGTGTGTGTGTGTGTGTGTGTGTGTGTGTGTGTGTGTGTGTGTGTGTGTGTGTGTGTGTGTGTGTGTGTGTGTGTGTGTGTGTGTGTGTGTGTGTGTGTGTGTGTGTGTGTGTGTGTGTGTGTGTGTGTGTGTGTGTGTGTGTGTGTGTGTGTGTGTGTGTGTGTGTGTGTGTGTGTGTGTGTGTGTGTGTGTGTGTGTGTGTGAGAGATGCTAACGCTGCCGTGTCTCCTCCTGTCAGACATGTCCAAGAGGCCAGTGTGTCGTCACTTCATGATGAAGGGAAGCTGCCGGTACGAGAGCAACTGTGCTTTCTACCACCCTGGCGTGAACGGCCCCATGCTGCCCCCCTACCACCCTGCTAACAACCAACACAACCAGCACCCACAGCACGGACACTAGTGACGCTCCTGACCACGGGAACACCTCCGAGCTCTGATCAACGCCTGCACTGTTAGAGACTGGAGCGGCCAGCCGGGACACGATCACTGAGGCCACTGTGTGTTTTTATTGGGATCATTTTAAAACGTGACACTGAACCACTACGTCTGAGCTGCTGCAGCTAGCTGCATCTCATCCATCTCTTTCCACACCATGATCACGGTCGACCAAACAGACGGAAAGCTTTCCACACCACTAAATTCCTTCTGATGGTGGCTGTGTGTGTGTACTCACTTGTGCCGTGTACATGTGGATACTGTCTCATATTCCCTTTACGTGGGCTCCTTCAGGAGAGTCAGTCGAGTGGCACAAACATTTAGGAAGCACTTTATAAAGCAAATGGCCAACGCGGCCATGACCTGTTAAAGAAGGACCTGAGACCAACTGCACGGGGCTGATGTTGGGTTCTTCCAGCAGCTGCTATTGAACGAGGAGGAGAAGAAGAAGAAGAAGAAGAAGAAGCCACAGCCGTCTGTCTTACCATGTGTACGCGTTCCCTCTGCCTCCTGTCGAGCAGCTCCAGAGTGTGTGGCATGACAATCATATGACACGGGCATATGACTGTTTTCTGTGAAAACGATGACCTTTGTTTCTCTTGTGGGACTGTGAGAATGTATTAGTTGTTTTTTTTATTTTATTTTCATGCGATCATCAGAATGTTAGCCCTTTTTTAAGATGGGTTCAGTTTTTGTGAGAATGAAATGTTTGTATGAATACAGATTACACATTCATGCACAGTCATATTTTGCGTTTAATTATTTTGTACACAGTGTATTGAATAAATGTCCAAACATAAATGCGGTGTTTAATTTGCTCTGCGTACTCCGTAGGTCTGTCCACACCGCACTGGCAGTCGGTGTATAATACATTACGCTGATATCGGCAGGTCCACATTTAATCTCATTGCTACTTTACGACAATTAGAGTTGTTTATTGAGGTATTTCTGAAAAGTGATGTATGCAATTTCAAAATGACTGCATTAGCAACTAACAATGTTAGCTCTATAAAAAGTGAGACTGATAACACATGCAGTCCTCAGTGCTGGACTGTAGCTGTGACGTCATCAGCTACAGATCATTCAGTGCCACTGAGCAGCTGATGCTCTGGTTTCATCCTGAGGGGGACCTGAATGTGTTTCTGAGGTTTGGTCTTTGATTTCTTGTGAGAATGATCATTGGGGATATAATTCATTCTTTGTGTCATATATTGTTAAGTTCAAAAAACCTTGAGCGACTCGGGCGGAGGGAAATGAAATGATGTATAATAAAAAGTATGTAATGATAAAGATGAATAACAGCTTATATGTTCTCGGCTGAGGGCGTTCCACGTGACCGTGAAGCATGCTAGATGCTACTGGCTAACCGAGGCTACAATAACGTAAATAGTTCGCTACTTCCGGTAGCTGTTTCCCACTTCCGGTTTGCGCAACAGCTGTTTAAATCTTCATTTTAGTTACGCCTCATACATTATTCATAATATCCCTTATTAATGAGCATATCTTTCTTATGTATTAATTTAAACTAAAATTCTTTATTTACATGTGCAAGTACAAATAAAAAGAACATTACAACTCTACATTTCCCTCCTTTACTATACTATTCCATACTATACACATCTTTGTAATACATTGTTTATATTTACCCGTGTTGTAAACATTGTAATTCAGTCTTTATGATCTCCCATGTTCCTATGGAAGAAAAACATCCTCATAATGATTGTCTGTGTGATTCTAATCATCACACAGATAAGATCAAGTAAACAAATTGTTGTGATTAGATCTATGTGTCTATCTGTGCATGCTGCTCTTCTCTCCTGCACACTCCCCTCTCCCGGGTGTGAGGAGCTCATCTGATGCTGAGGCCAACAAGACCGGCAGGCGTACGATGGAGGTCGGTGACGGAGAGACGAGTGTGGCTGAGAAGGGAAATTAGAAGTACGGAGAACTTCTCTCGGAAATTTGGGATGTCTGACTTGGAAAAATGTTAAGACCAGTTATTGGTTATGTTTGCTTTCACAGTTTTCACACATCTCCTGATTAGATCAAAATAACCTGGAGGTGAGGTTGGATAGAGCAATGCCCCGTCTGGGTCTGGCTCGTCTACTTCTACCTCTGCAGTTACCAGTGGCATCATCTATTGTTGATACTCTTATGAGTCTGGTAATTAACGTCCTGAGGCAGGGAATGCAACAACATCCACAGAGCATCAACATCACTCTCGTTATGGCCACTGGAGAGCAAGATAAATAACTCTTTGTATTTTCATCTTTGTATAAACATGTTTGAAAAAGTCTTGTATTCCTGCGTTCTCTTTTAATTCTTCACTTAAGTGATGGTAGACCTGCTAATGCTCTGGTCACTGAACCACCAGGGGCAGTGTTGTTATCTTAAAGCCATAATAATACTTACATTCCTTTAGTCACCGGTCGAGGAGGTGGAGTAGCAGTCATCTTTGACTCGAGCCTATTAATAAATCCTAAACCCAAATTAAAATACTTCTCAGTAGACCGATCTCTAACCTCACCTTCCTCTCCAAGATCCTTGAAAAAGTGGTCGCAAATTAGTTGTATGACTTTCTACATCATAATAGTTGATTTGAGGAGTTTCAGTCAGGATTTAGAAAATATCAAAGCCCAGAGACAGCACTGGTGAAAATTACAAATTACCTCCTAATGGCAGCAGATAAAGGACTCATCTCTGTACTGGTCTTGTTAGACCTTAGTGCTGATAAAGGACTCATCTCTGTACTGGACTTGTTATACCATAGTTGACACATCTTTGTGATGGGGTGAGGCTCAGACGCAGAGAGACAGGCCTGGACATAATATGAAATAACAAAAAAATAATGAGTAAAACATTTCACAAAAAACATGGTCCAAAAGGGGCAGGCATAGAATCCAGGTTCCAGACAGACAGGGTAAACGGGTAGAACCAGGAACATGGAGAGGATGACGGGCAAAGCACACAGAACTAGAGACGACCATAGACAACAATCCGACAGGAGACAAGGGGAAGACTGACACAATATATATGGGGTGAAACAGGTGTACGACAGCAGACAGTAACGGGGCAGGTGCATGGAATTAAACAATGAAGACAGAGGAGACACGGAACACAGGATAAACAGAAACGGGGCGTTATAGTAGTGCTAATAAAGGACTCATCTCTGTACTGGTCTTGTTGGACCTTAGTGCTGATAGAGGACTCATCTCTGTACTGGTCTTGTTAGACCTTAGTGCTGATAGAGGACTCATCTCTGTACTGGTCCTGTTAGACCTTAGTGCTGATAAAGGACTCATCTCTGTACTGGTCTTTTAGACCTTAGTGCTGATAGAGGACTCATCTCTGTACTGGTCTTGTTAGACCTTAGTGCTGATAGAGGACTCATCTCTGTACTGGTCTTGTTAGACCTTAGTGCTGATAGAGGACTGACTCATCTCTGTACTGGTCCTGTTAGACCTTAGTGCTGATAAAGGACTCATCTCTGTACTGGTCTTTTAGACCTTAGTGCTGATAGAGGACTCATCTCTGTACTGGTCTTGTTAGACCTTAGTGCTGATAAAGGACTCATCTCTGTACTGGTCTTGTTAGACTGTAGTACTGCGTTCGACACTATTGACCATTATTACAGAGACTACTTACCTGGAGAGCGTGTGAAGTCTTTGCAACGACTTTGAACGGCCCTGTCCACCTGGGCTCAGTCCAATTTCTCTTTCTCACACATTCAACCTTACCCAGTCACCTGGTTCCACTGGGGCTCGTTCCCATCAGTTGGCTCCTGGTGGGCTCTGGCAACCTGTTTGGAGAAAAACTATCCAGAATATATCCAACCCTGGACTCTTTCCCAGATCTGTTCCTTGGCTCAGCATCTGTCTTCCTGCCAATAGATGATGATTTCAGTTTAACTCTCCTTTTCTTTATCTCTCGGCATCGTCGTCATCGGTGGTATGATTATAGGTGCAGTGGTAGAGATATTCTGGCATGAAATATGGAAGTTGTGTCATAATCCATGACACAACTTCCAACTCAAACTGCACTTATTAGTGCAGCCTGATAATAATCTGATAATAATCCAGTCTCAAAGTAACTAACGCGTGAACCAATTTTTCTGCATCTTTTTGAGACAAGATGTGCCTGATTTTTGAAATATTTCGTAGATGGAAGAATGCAGTCCTTGAGATTTGCTTTACGTGGGAGTTAAAGGACAAGTCCCGATCAAAGATAACGCCGAGATTCTTTACAGTGGTGTTGGATGCTAGAGTAATGCCATCTACAGAAATCACATCACCAGATAATTGATCTCTGAGGCGCTCAGGGCCGAGTAGAATTACTTCGGTCTTGTCTGAGTTTAACATCAAGAAGTTGCCGGTCATCCATGTTTTTATGTCTTTAAGACATGCTTGAATTTTAGTGAGTTGGTTAGTCTCCTCTGGTTTTATCAATAGATATAGTTGAGTATCATCTGCATAACAATGAAAGTTTATGGAGTGTTTCCTGATAATATTGCCCAAAGGATGCATGTATAAGGTAAATAGAATTGGTCCAAGCAGAGAACCTTGTGGAACTCCGTGACTAACGTTGGTGGTCATCGAGGCTTCATCCTTTACAAATACAAACTGAGATCGATCTGATAAATAGGATTTAAACCAATTTAGTGCGGTGCCTGAAATGCCAATCGACTGCTCCAGTCTCTGTAATAGGATGTTATGGTCAATGGTGTCGAATGCAGCACTAAGGTCTAACAAGACCAGTACAGAGATGAGTCCTCTATCAGCACTAAGGTCTAACAAGACCAGTCCGGAGAGGAGTCCTCTATCAGCACTAAGGTCTAACAAGACCAGTACAGAGAGGAGTCCTCTATCAGCACTAAGGTCTAACAAGACCAGTACAGAGAGGAGTCCTTTATCTGCTGCCATTAAGAGGTCATTCGTAATCTTCACCAGTGCTGTCTCTGTGCTGTGGTGTTTTCTAAATCCTGACTGAAACTCTTCAAATAAACTATTCTGATGTAGAAAGTCACACAACTGATTTGCGACCACTTTCTCAAGGATCTTAGAGAGGAAGGGGAGGTTAGAGATCGGTCTGTAGTTAGCCAACACCTCTGGATCCAGAGTGGGCTTCTTCAGGAGAGGTTTAACTACAGCTACTTTGAAGGAATGTGGTACGTGGCCTGTTAACAAAGACACATTGATAATATCCAAAAGAGAGCTGCCAATTAAAGGCAAAACGTCTTTAAGTTTTGCTTTACAGTGAGTACAAACAGCTTGCATGTAACTTACAGACAACATATACACGTACATGGAAGTTTATTCAATACATACATATATTCCGATGACCACCTTCATCACTTGGGTAATGTCTTAGCCTATGTTGTGTTTCACGCTAAACATGTATCACCTTGTCTAACCAGTTCCACTCCTTTCACACCTACATTTCTCTAAATTAAGATACTCAGACTTTGGTATGAAAAATCCTGGCTCTGCCTCACCTGATATGCCGGCCTTGTGTGTGAAACATGAGAAGGCGGCTGTTCAAGAAGTACCGGCCTTGTTCAAATGATGCTACGCTCTAGCCCCGAGCTATGCTCTAGCCCCGAAGTTGCTGCAAGATTCCACACCATTTGTTAAGTTAAAAAAAACCTTGAGAGACTCGGGCGGAGAGAAAGTCATGAATCCAATGATAATAATAAAAAGTATTTAATGATAAACAGCATATACTGTATGTTCTCGGCCGAGGGCTTACATACAACATTGGTTTAACATTCAACACATTTACAGTCTTTAGCCATGCCGGCATCTCGCTCCAGAGGAAGTCCGTCCATCTGTAGTCTCAGACGGATATATCCCAAAGATTCAATGATCTGTCCCTAATAATTTATGTTCCCTGCAAAAACCTCCCCACTGCAGCACTGCTAGCATAGCTGTGGACACTCCACTCATTGTTGAGATTTACCATTAATGGATATAAGAACATACAGTATATGACTATTTAAAGAAAATTCCCCAAAACATGTAATTTATTAATACTTCTGTTATCATTGAACGGGTGACTTCAATGCATCTAAAATCAGATAAACCTCAAAGAATCTGTGTGGATTTTGAGAGCTTTGAGATTCCACACAAATGTTGTCACTTGGGTTTAAAGACATATGTTAATTCATTAATTATAAAATAATCACTCTAAATTTAAATAAAATGTTATTTGTCTCAAACCTCACACCGAAAGAGGGAAAACTACCCCAAAAATGCTTTCCAGGAAAAAGAAAAAAAAGAGGAAACCTTTTAAGAGAGCAACAGAGGAGGATTGGATGGACAGACGTAGGCAGAGATAACATAGTCAATCCATGTGCTGTACATGTTTCATATGATGAAAAGTAATGACAATAAAAGCAGTGATAGTAGTATGAATGTGACTAATAGTGGAGTTAAACAATGAAAGGAGAAAGTGATCTGAGGGGGAGTTGTGAATATGTGTATTGTTGGTTCCCAGCTTTATCTGCAGTGAGCTCAGGTGCATTGTGCTTCACTACAAACCAGGAAGTTACATCCTATTTGAGTGGGCCGGCCAATAGCAATGTGTGTGTGAGAGCGTGTGTGTTATCAGGGCAGGGCTGAGTGCAGCTGCTGAATGAGAAGTGTTAAGAGGAACGCCCTCTAACCCTGCCCTGCAGTTTCAATATTGACCCTGGAGCTGTGACAACACAGTGACGGAGAGAAAGAGCGAGCGGGGAGGGGGGCGGTGCAGGACACCTCTGCACTGAACTGCTCCCACATCCTGGTTACAAGCCGACATCACGGCACACAACACAACTATTTGTTTAGTCCTTTGGGACATTTGGTTTGTCAAGACTACAGGGAGGCAATGAGGGAACAACAGCTTGACTCAGGAATACAATTCAATCAGAAGAGATGCTGTTTCTACGAGACGGAGAGAGTAGGAACCGTAAATGGCCTTGTGTGTATCGTCTTGTCTTCTGACCTCTCAAAGCGTCGTTCACCACATGTCAGCATTCAGCCATTCACTCCCACATTCAACTGCTGAGGCACTGTGTCACCTGCCGGTCAGGAGGTCCTCTGAACCCAGCACACATCGTTCTCAGCCGGATCAGCCTCTGGCTGCAAGGGGCAATCTGTGCAGGCTTCCGGTGTAGCCATTAGATATCATTGTTTATCATTAACATTCCGATTAGCAACTTGGAGCTACGAGGTGGCGTGGCCACTGGATTGTTTCACGAGTAGCCTGTGAAGCTCATTTAAACCAGTAATGAGCTCAATCATCGTCGGACTACAGATGATGGGTTTCATAGATGTTAATGAATCTAGGACTGAATCCACCATGCACTGTCCTGCTAACACACAGACTCACTAGAGCACCAAATGTGGATTCATCCACCACTGAAAATTGTCCCCACTAAATGCTTCCCCAGCATGTTTGATGCAAACACAACCGGTTTTAGGATATTGCTGAACCCCAGATAAACGTTGGTGTTTTTTTTTAATAGATTAGTGTCTCCATGAGAGCCAACACCTTGAGCTGAGAGCGACAGGAATTCAGATGTTGTGCTGTGGTTACAGTCCTCAATGATTGTTTCATGATCTTCTCAAGAGAAAGTGGAAATTCTGTTATTTGAGGAGATACATTTTTAACCGTTATTTTTCTTAATCTACTTTAGCAATAAGGAGGTTTTGTCTGGCAAAACCCAACCCGGAATACAGTTCATACGGTTTCATTCACTTTTATGGTTCTCTGGGTTCAAAAGACACCAGGTGTTCAAAGTTGTAAAGTCCATTTTATAGTTCAATGAAGTCGCATAATCTACAACAGATGTGATAAGATCATTTTTTGTGGTCTCTCAGAGTGATGAGTCCTTAATTGTAAATGATACGTCACTTTCAAAATCATGACTATCATATCTGCTCTTATATACTTTACTGAGTCTTCTGTTTTACCAATAAAAAAGAAAACCTCAAAATACAAAACATAAATCCATTAATAAAACCTGTTAATGAATGGTTCATCAGGCTGATCGATGAAAGAACTATAAGGACACACCTATTGATAGAGGATTCATCATAAACCTGGATACCCCCCACAATGTTATTAATGGCTTGGAAATACATTAATTATCAACCAATAATAAAACCAGTGGCCCTTTGGCTTGAAGAATTGCGTTGGATCTTTGAACAAGAACACAGAACCAGAACAAGTTTCATTGAAATGCAAATAACAATACACACAACAACTAGTCACAACATGGACACTCAGCTTTTAATATAATGTTATTGATTTCAACTTCATGACTTCTTGCTTCTTCTTCTCTTTGCCCTGTTGAACTCTGTTTGTTCAAGATGAAAGTGTTCGGGAGAGGAGAGACCTGGATGAGGATCTGCTGACTCCTGAGTCCCTGAACAAAGCTTCTTTTCATAGCTGCAGGGTACACGACTATGTGGACATGTGGACACGTGTATTATTGAAACATTGCTATAAAGTTTTCTCCATCTTGTCTTTTTATTAACAGAATGTGATTTTACAGCTGAAACATTTACAGAATAATGACATGTTCAGACTGTGGCATGTGTAACAAATTAAATGTATAACTACAGCAAGTGTTATCTTTAATGCTTTTTGCTCATTTCAATAGTAATAATAATGTTTCAAATCAACGTAAAATGGCATTGTTATCAGTGAAAACTGTTCACGGGAGATCTGCATCTCCTCATATCCTTTATGCACCGTAGTCTCTTCATCCTGCTACAAGCCCTGAAGAGCACACACTGTAAACATCCCATAATGTATTAGAAATATACTAGTATAGGTTACAAGTAACACAGGAGAGCACTATTACACATTCCACCTTAATCATAATCAGGTGGAATATTACTATGGATGCATTGGTCATGTATAATGATATAACAATAAATCTCAAATGACACAGAAAAGCCTGCTTAAAGAAATAGTACATGAATAATGATATGAAGCATGAGGCTGCCAAATAATGCCCAGAGATCAATCATCATCATCATCATCATCATCATCATCATCATCATCATCATCATCATCATCATCATCATTACCACCATCATCATCATCATCATCATTACCACCACCATCTTCATCATCATCATAATCATCATCACCACCATCATCATCATCATCACCACCATCATCATCATCATCATCATCATCATCATCATCATTACCACCACCATCATCATCATCATAATCATCATAATCATCATCATCATCACCACCATCATCATCATCATCATCATCATTACCACCACCATCTTCATCATCATCATAATCATCATCACCACCATCATCATCATCACCACCATCATCATCATCATCATCATCATCATTACCACCACCATCTTCATCATCATAATCATCATAATCATCATCATCATCATCATCATCATCACCACCATCATCATCATCATTACCACCACCATCTTCATCATCATCATAATCATCATCACCACCATCATCATCATCACCACCATCATCATCATCATCATCATTACCACCACCATCTTCATCATCATCATCATCATCATCATCATCATCATCATCATCACTCCCCCCCCCCCCCCCCCCAGTCGAGCTGATCCCACATGAATGACTAAAAGCATTAAAATCCTCCAGTGTCCAAACTGCTGCAGTTGAACAACACAATGAGATGAAAGGTTGAGTTATGAAACGTGAAGGGAGAAGAGGGAATATCTCGTTTCAGGTAAGCAGGACAGAGAGCCAGATCCCTTTAGTTAAGAGCTTAGTTCAAGAGGTGAAGACCACACAGTCGAACACAGGTTATAACTCACGACAGTGTTATAACTTCTCATACATTTGGCATAGATATAAATAGAAAAGTCTAAATAAAATTGTTTAATTGATTACTACGTTCTCCGTTCAACAGGTCTCTGACAGTGTTGATGAAGAAGATGAAGAAAATACTTTTCAATTAAATTCAATTCAGTTTATCTTATATAGCCCATTATCACAAAATACAAATTTGCCTCAGGGCTTTACAATCCAACTTGTGATGTTAATATGAATTGGGATAAGTGCTGACTCGTGCCGCATTCAGTCTTTATTCTATACGTAAAATGTTACGGGGTCATCATGTTACACCTTGATGCCTTTGGCAACACACACGAAAACCTTTCCTCCAAGGGAGTTTGGTTTGTAAACCAAATAAAATATGAATCACCGTGGTATTCTGGAGGGTGGGGGGAGGGAAGAGGGCGGGGCCTGCAGGTGAACAGGTGTTTAAATAGGGACAGATAAGAGAGGAGGCACCGCAGATCCTGGAGCAGTGATCTACCTGCATCTCTGCGGGCCAGTCGGGAACGGGTAAGTGTTGCTGCTCTTCTTTAACTCTCTTATCAGGCCACACAGGCTGAACCTTCACTTAATTCAACTTTATTTTTTGTATCCAAAATGTGTGATTAGGATTGGAACTGTGTTTTTATTTTGTCATAACGAACAACTCAAAATACCTTGTTGATGGAGTATTTCCTCCTATCTGTAATTTAATGATATACTCTTTTCTCAGTAACTGTTCCTGAACTAAATTACATTCATTTTGTAGTTTAATTACGCAACACTGCATACCACATGTGCACCCACAGGTGGATGCCACACTCATTCTAGTCTTCAGGGATGTTGTGTCTAGGAGCTGGTCGAGGTTCCTCCCCAGAGGGAAAGTTCACTGTTCCTTCACTGTCAGTTCACTCTGTGCCTTCGTCTGCTCCTCTTGTTCCAGTAAATCTTCAAGATGATCAAAGCAGCGTTGTCCATCCTTTTGGTCCTGGTGGCTGTGTCCTCTGCGAAATACATCCCTAAATCTGGCAAGAGGATCCCTCAGACCCTGTCCCGAGGTCTGTGAGCATCGTCTGTCATGAGGCTGAATGGCTGAGACTAAAGTGCCGTATGATAAATGTTGAGGAAATGTCTATGTGTGTCCAGGTTGGGGCGATCAGCTGATCTGGGCTCAGACCTACGAGGAGGCTCTCTACTGGGCGAGATTAAGGTGAGAAACAGTCCCGCCACTGACACTCTCTTTCATTCAAGTCGATGATTCCATTTAAATGAAGCTGATTTGTGTTTTAGAAACAAGCCCCTGATGGTCCTCTTTCACCTCGAGGACTGTCCACACAGCCTGGGTGAGTCGTTGGGTCAGGAGCCCCACATGTGACATCCTGGTGCTCCTCTGCCCCGAGCTCATGAATTAAACAAGTGGTTATACTCCTGCAGAATTCAAGAAGGTTTTCTCCGAGGACAACGGGATCCAGAGAACCCTCGACGAGGACTTCATCGTCCTCAATCTGATGGTCAGTCAGTGTCAGTCGGCCATGTCGCCACAAAACCAGCAACCATGAAAGTTCAAGTTTAGCTTGGCCACTCATTAATAGTCAACATGAACTGTCATCCCATTGCCGTGTGCGGAACGTTGAGCTCGGAACACAGAACACTGGAATCTGTCGAATAGGAACTGATCTCCGCTCATAGCGATGCATTGATTTGGAGACGAGCTTTGGGGCCAATGCTGAGATGCAGGGTGTAGCGTGTAGCTGACATGTTATTCCCTTTCTCCCCTCCAGTATGAAACCACAGACAAACATCTGTCTCCTGACGGACAGTATGTGCCCAGGGTCATTTTTGTCGGTAAGTGATACCATGTAACACAACCCTGTGTGCCCGGCTTCACAGGCTGAAAGATTCATGTTCCACACAAGGCAGCTGACCATCCCTGTACCCTCGACACAAGTGAAAGTCTGCTCAGTCAATAGCATCACTGTCCTTACAGATCCCACCATGACGGTGAGGGCCGACATCATCGGTCGCTACAGCAACCGCATGTACGCCTACGAACCGGCCGACTTGAAGCTCTGTGAGTGTTGCTGCTGACTCTGTGTATGCCGGCTGATGTTCATGCATGAAACTCAGACTGATCCAATGTCCACGCTTCTGTCTCCCTCAGTCAAGAGCAACATCGAGAAGGCCAAGAAGCTCTTGAAGTCCGAGCTGTGAGCACAGTAGCTTGCTGCCGCTACCGTTTACATGTGGATACGAAGCACTGGGAGGGGCGCCTTCTGATTCTCACCGTCGTTATTATTGCTGTCTTTTCAATAAATATATGTTCATACATAAAGATGGTGAGTGTGCTGTTTTATTTGCCAACAGTTTTTACAGGTTATACAACTCATGAATATTACACAGGATCCAGTGGTGGGCTGTCAGGGCCAGCAAGGCCTTCTCTGCTGGCCTAAACATACTCAGAATCACATTTTTTTTAAATATATTTTCCCACAAATATGTATTCAATTATTCCACAGAGTAAGAGTTATTCTCTTAATTTCATTAATTTTGTCTTGGTTGCACTGCTGCCAGCCCCAGGTTGAGATTTGGAGGGCTGGTCTTCATGTTAGATCTTTTATCCAATCATATTCAGCCATCATGTGTTGCCAGGGCTCTAAAATCTGCCCTCAGGCCTGCAGAATCAACATTGCGGGCGCTGGTAGCTTAAAGTGAATGGAAATGAAAATTTAGTGTCAACCAATCAGCGTTAGAGTTGGCTACTGTAGGCCTGCTAGCTGGCCCCAGAACCAGCACAGGAGCCAGCTAGCAGGCGTAGTGTGTGCACGTCTTTTGATTGGATGACCAATATTGAGAGGCGGGTCCTATAGGCAGGTATATGAAAAAAGCTCAGAACTAGGAAACTGAATTTGATAAACGGATTAATTTGCGTGCCACTAAACTGTTTGTTCAACCCACAATGGCGGAAGGAGGAGAAGATATCGATTTGGTCGAGGATATAATTATAACGCCATTCTCAAGACAAACTTTAAGACCGACGCCGACGCTACAAAGCCCTTCACAGCGGGACAGAGGCTTGTTCGCCACTTTCAAAGTTCAAACTAGAACGGGCACTCGGTAGAGCGCATACCTTCGCATATCACAAGATCGGGCATTGAATTATGAACATTTTGGCATTAGTTGCATGCCAATTGGATACAAATTGACCGTGCTATGGTAAAAAGAAGATTTTGACCTTTCATGACATTACACAGACATTACTTTCTTTATGTAAGAAATTAATTTCCTTTTTGTTCCTCTTTGATCTAATGACCTTGGCGATTCCCAGATGAATCTGAGAATCGCCTTCCCACCCACCCAGTCTGTGAATCTCACAGGCCTCCCCCTCCGCTATCGGGGTGCAGGCGATTCCCAGATCAAAGCTGTTTTTTTACATACACTGCTTCCAGTAGTGGGAGGGGCTTCTGTGAGACTCACAGACCAACCTACTGCTGGAAATCACCTCTACTTATAGACTCTGGTTCGGCACGAGATCAAAGGCAGTGACAAGAGGGGATTTCCACCAGAAAACCTGTTTGTATGCATGTACATGTAGTGTATGTATACGTGTACTTACATAAGTAAAAAAGTATTAAACCGAATCGCATGAAATTTGGTGGGATGATTGGTTATTATCCGGGGACCATTTGATTAGATTTTGGGATTGATCGGGTCAAAGGTCAGGTTGTTTGCCCTTGATCTAGTCACCACTGAATACAAACAGGTTTTCTGGTGGAAATTCAATTCAATTCAATTCAGTTTATTTGTATAGCCCAGTTTCACAAATTACAAATTTGTATCAGAGTGCTTTACAATCTGTACACATAGACATCCCTGCCCCAAAACCTCACATCAGATCAGGAAAAACTCCCAAATAACCCTTCAGGGAGAAAAAAGGGAAGAAACCTTCAGGAGAGCAACAGAGGAGGATCCCTCTCCAGGATGGACAGATGCAATAGATGTCATGTGTACAGAAGGACAGATTTAGAGTTACAATACATTCAAGGAATCTGACAGAGTTTATCAATAGAAATCCCCTCTTGTCACTGCCTTTGATCTCACGCCGAACCAGAGTCTATAAGTAGAGGTGATTTCCAGCAGTAGGTTGGTCTGTGAGTCTCACAGAAGCCCCTCCCACTACTGGAAGCGGTGTATGCAAAAAACAGCTTTGATCTGGGAATCGCCTGCACCCCGATAGTGGAGGGAGGAGGCCTGTGAGATTCACAGACTGGGTGGGTGGGAAGGCGATTCTCAGATTCATCTGGGAATCGCCAAGGTCATTAGATCAAAGAGGAACAAAAAGAAAATTAATTTATTACATTAAGAAAGTAATGTCTGTGTAATGTCATGAAAGGTCAAAATCTTCTTTTTACCATAGCGCGGTCAATTTGTATCCAATTGGCCTGCAACTAATGCCAAAATGTTCATAATTCAATGCCAGATCTTGTGATATGCGAAGGTATGCTCTACCGAGTGCCCGTTTTAGTTTACTTATGCGAATAACACACACACACGCACAAACACATACAAATACATGGCGATCAAAACATGACCTTCCGCATTTTCAATGCGAAGGTAACTAGGATCACTACCAACGGCTCTCAGGCTCCAAGTAGCTCTGCACACCGGACTGCTGGGAATGCCTATTGTTTGCAAGTGATGGATTTGGTGTTTGGAGCCACACTGGCTTTGCAACTTGAGTTGTCTAACCAAGGCAACAACGAGACACCAAAGTGTCGGTGCTTTGAAAACTTTTGGGGACACGAGAGAATCTACAGATCAACGAACAGCACGCAGGGCAGCGGAGCTGAATTTTAATAATGGACATTTGGTTTAACGTCCTAAAGGCAAGGTAACTCGCCTGAGTTTACTAGCCCGACTGTTTGTGGTTTAACCCCGTCATACGCGTCGTTGAGGGGGCGTGGCTTATCTCAGTTACTTTCCGTCATCCGTCACGGAATAATTAACCAATGGAAATGCCACACGCGTCGTAACATCTAGCGCCCCGGTTTGAATGACTTCCGCATCCAGCGCCACGAGAGCAGCAGCAGCCAATTAGATCCAACAGCGGAGCAGCTCAGCGCTGATTGGCTCTCACAGCGGAGCAGCTCAGCGCTGATTGGCTCTCACAACGTGACGTCTCTAGTGACGTCACGGAGTACTGAACCAGAGAGTATAAATAGGGCGGACTCAAGCGCTGTTCTGAGGTCTACTTGAGGACTGGGAGAGTCCTGGGGACCAGAACATGGTACCCAGGATGTGTACCCTGGGTACTTGTAGACTGGGAGGGGGGAGGTCGATAGAGTAGGCTCTGGCACTGGTCTGAGCTCTACTTGAGTAAATACACAAATACATGGTGAACTAATCTTACATTAGGTTGTTCAGCTGTAGTAAGACGGCATTGAAGGCAAAATGCACGGCCCGTCACTGACAGGATCATTATGCTAGCTCTCACGCTGCTACTGCTACCACATAATAATACATATAAATTGGCTGGAGGAAATGTGTGCCTCAGTAAGGAGCTTTTAAAAATAGTAAATGCTGAGAGACCGTTGGGCATCTGTTTCAGTAAGGCCTGCAGGGCACATGGCCTCCTGTCACTTAGCCTGTGTGCCCCCTCAGGTTGGGGAGGGCTGCTGATTATCAACACACTTTACTTGTCAATATCTCCAACCACATTGTCCTTCACCTCATTCAGACTGTACTAACAGTAAGGACTACCTAACATGTGCATACTGTGCCATTCATCCTCCTCCTCATCATCACCCCACATCACCCTTATCTTCTCTTTATCGTCTGTACTGTGAGGAGCTCCCCGGTGAAACAGAAACGCTGGACAATTCCAAGAGGGAATTACAAAATTACAAAAACATACATAAGTAAGAAACAAGATAAACACACTGAACAAGTTTAAATAAATGAGTTGTAATGCTGCTTTGAAACGGTGATGGAGAATGTTCTAAGTCCTAGAGGAGGAGTTTCAGAGGGAGGGAGCAGCAATGGAGAATACCCTGTCCCTCCAGGGCTGATGCTTGGACAGAGCATGTCTAAGCATCTGGGAATGAAGAGGAGGGGGCAAGTAGGGGATGAAGAGCACGGGACCAAGTTCAGAATCTGCACATAGGACAGAAAATTAGATCTAAAAATGCTAAAATAGTCTTTAATGTCGTCTCAACTTTAAACTGGATCAATTGATCTTCTGGCCACATGGGGGCAGTAAACACCAGGTCTGACGTCATCACCTTCAGGCATCCTGCTGGTCTACGCAGCTTTGAGCATTTTGTGATTCATTTTTAATATTAAAAGATCGATGAACTAAATGAGTTAAATTGAAATACAACTTAGAGTGGTCTGTATGTGTGTTATTGTGTTAAAGGGGCATACTCTATCACTTGAACATACATTTTATTTTGGTCTTGTCTGAAGTTATGTCAAATGTCTTAACTAGAGGGGAAAGCCCGGCTTTGATATGAACACACATATCCTGAATGCCATCATTGACATGACATCTGTTGTTCATCTGGTCATCATCCATGCTGCTATAGGCGTATAGCTGCTGGGGGACATTTAGGATACACTGAGCACTTTTCTCCTCTTTTCTCCCTCCTTATGGATGAATTTGTACCTCTCTATTGCACATTACTAACTCTGCTTTCTCCCCGGAGTACTTTTGACTTCGGACCCTATGAGACGTCATCTGCCTGATGGATCATCGAGGGGAGGTCTGGATCATGGAATATGCCTATACCAACTATTCATACACTCTGTCATATTCAGTGATTGTGTTGTTACTGTGTTTTAATTTGTGTATAATGATTCAATCATTCACATGACTATTCTATTGCACCTGTCCATCCTGGAGAGGGGTCCTCCTCTGTTGCTGTCCTCAAGGGTTCTTACCCTTTTCCCCCTGAAAGGTTTATTTTCTATTTCTTGTGAGTTTTTCCTGATCCGATGTGAGGTCAAAGGTCAGGGATGTTGTATGTGTACGGATTGTAAAGCCCTCTGAGGGAAGTTTGTAATGTGTGAGTTTGGGCTAGATGCCTTTATATGTATTAATATGAATATATTACTGAATACATATTCATAGTTATCACCACTGTACTAATACTAATTAATATACAGTCATTATAACGGTATCTTTATTATAGGACAGGGGTCAACCATCTCCTGCTGGTAAAGTCAACTGAAGGCAGACACTGACGTCACTAACGTCCCGTCACGTGACGCTTCGGAGGAAAGAACGTCTCATTTCTCTGTCGACACGTTTCCTCTCTCCTCCGGTGGTTTCCTTGCATTTCCCCATGCATCCCTGGTGGGAGGCACTAGGACGCAAGGAAAAGACGCAAGTGCGGGGAACAGGAGGCAGTGCAGACTTGGTATGTGCCCTCGTGGTGTAAGGCAAGTACGGCCGTCTTCCTCAATGACCTGTAGAGTATTGAGACAGCAGGAGTCACGTGATCACATCCTCACGCGCACTACGTCACTGCTTGGCTGCAGGTCCATGGGCATTAGCGTGCTGATTCTATTGACACCGTTATGGAAGATGTCAAAGGAAATAACAGTACTTCTCTGTAGCCAATCAGCAGCCCGGATGCTCTGCACCTTAAGGAGTCACGTGTTGAAAGGTGACAAGTTAAAACTATCGGCCACAGTAACATTGGGATTTTATATCATGATCTCTACAAAATAAGAGCATGAAAAATAACGTGAATCTACCAAAGCCCTGAAAACGCAATAAAGACTTCTTCACTTGAAAAACGAGCTATATTGTTCAATACAGCGGCTCACACTATCACTATTAGAAAGTCATTAGTAGTAAACATGTTCCGCAATATATCTCTTTATACATTTTGACTTATAATAAAATATAATTGTTGCTATGACAAGACGGTCCAAGCATCCACGACTAATATCACTCTAATACATTATTATCTAGTGGACTGAGAACATGATCTTACCAAACGCTGTCTCATTTCCTACTTTGGAGGGTCATCCCTTTCTTTGTATAACAGCATAAGTTTATTTTAATATGTTGTTATTGCCATGTTGACTGGAATCCGATCAATATATATATAGGTCTAAATGGAAACTTTCCTTTAAGAAAAGTCCACAGGGAACCATTGACCAATTGTAAACCCAATAAACTCACCTCTAAAACTGTCCATAGGAACTTATGTCCACATAATTGCCACAGGCTGCTCTATAGAGCTATGAGAGTAACTCAATAATAGCTTACATTAGCTTCTAATTCTATGAGCGCTAATGATATGCACTTATTTTGAAGGCTTGGTCTGTAACTTCCTCTGTTGTCCGGTCGCATTGTTTCCAGTGACGTCGTTCCAGGTCCAACCTGCCGCTGCGGAGCGTCTCCTCCTGCGGGCTCGTGCTGGTCCGGATCGGGTCTCTGGAGCCGAACACTTGTTGGAATCAGTGGATTTATTGGTCAAGATGGGCTGCGCTGGATTCACCTGCTCCAAACACTCCCTGTGCGTGCTCAACATCCTGTATGTGGTGAGTGTGCGCAGCACGACCAGCTACCATATGGAGCACGAGTCCATCCTGTAGGCGCGTCGTCCATCCTTCATTCACCGTGGGACCACAATCCCGTGCTCATGTGTCACAATGGACCATGTGTTGAGAGACAATAGGAGTCATGTGCGTGTATGTTTGTATGAATATTAAAGTATGTGTGTATGAATGAATGTATGTATGAATGTATGTGTGTATGAATGTATGTATGAATGTATGGGTGTATGAATGTATACATGTATGAATGTATGTGTGTATGAATGTATGTGTGTATGAATGTATACATGTAAGAATGTATGTGTGTATGAATGTATGTGTATGAATGTATATATGCATTTATGAATCTGTGTATGTGTGAATGTATGTGTGTATGTATGTATTTATGAATGTGTGTATGAATGTATGTGTGTATGAATGAATGTATGTATGCATGTCTGTGTGTATGAATGTCTATGAATGTATAAATGAATGTGTGAATTCATTAGTGTGTATGTATATATGTATGTATGTATGTATATATGTATATATTTATGTATGAATAAATGTATGTATATATGAATTAACTACTGTATGTATGTATGAATGTATGTGTGTATGAATGTGTGTGTATGAATGTATATATGCAGTTATGCATCTGTGTATGTGTGTATGTATGTATGTATGTATTTATGAATGTGTGTATGCATGTGTGTGTGTATGTATGAATGTATGTATGTATGTATGAATGTATGTGTGTATGAATGTGTGTATGAATGTATGAATGTGTGTGTGTATGAATGTGTGTATGAATGTATGTATGTATGATTTTTGTATGTGTGTTTGAATGTATGTATGCATGTATGTACTGTATATAAGTATATATGTATATATGTATGAATGTTGGTATGAATGTTTGTATGTACACTATCATTCAAAAGTTTGGGGTCACCCAGACAATTTGGTGTTTTACAACTCACACTTTTATGAATAGAAAATATAGTCAAGACATTAGGTTAGAAATAATGATTTGTATTGGAAATATTAATGTTGTTCTTCAAAATTGTCGCTCAAAAGAAGGCCAGTTGTATAGCTTCTCTCACCAACATAACTGTTTTCAGCTATGCTAGAATAATTGAAAAATGGTTGTCAAGGGTTTTTATCACCCTCCATTAGTCTTCTAAGGCGATAACACAATGCACCAATAGAACTCTGGAGTGGCAGTTGCTAGAAATGGGCCTCTATACACATGGTGATATTTCATTAAAAATCTGACATTTCCAACTACAATAGTAATTTACCACACTAACAATGTAAAGATTGTATTTCTGATTAATGTATCTTTTTATCTTCATTGAATAAACAGTGCTTTTCTTTGAAAAATAAGGACATTTCTAAGTGACCCCAAACTTCTGAACGGTAGTGGATGTATGTATGTGTATGTATGAGTATTTGTATGTATGTATGTATGTATGCATGCGTGCGTGTGTATGATTGTATGTGTGTATGTATGCAGGTTTACATGTATATATGTGTATGTGTGTATTTGTGTATGTATGCATGTATGCATGTTTTTATATGTATGTATGTATGTGTATGTGTTTTGAATGTATGTGTTAATGTATATATGAGTGTATATATGCATGTGGGTATGTATGTATTGTGGTAACCTGGGGGAATTGAAGGGAAGATTCAGGGGGAAAAAGGAGATTCTGAGAGTAACATAAAGTGTCCTTTAATAAAACGGAGAGGGGAAAAGAGGGGAACAAAGTCAACAAAAGATTCCTCTCGATATCTTTGGCCTCCGGTGCAGAGAATATCTGCTCCCTTTATCACCTGATGGGCTGCAGGTGTGTTCACTCCCATGTGCCAACTGGCTGCAGCACTTGCACTGGGAAGTACTCTCCCTTGGAACACCTCCCCCCAACTGAGGTCTGTCTCTCTTGTTCAAGGTTGGGGTCCCAAACTGTCCTGGCCTGACAGCATGTTCCCGTTCTGCCAAGGGGAACTCAGAAAACACTTTGTTTGATGAGGCCTCAGTCGGGGGGGTGGGTCATCCCTCGCTGGGGCCTCAACTGTGGCCTGGGCTTTGTCGTTCGTCTCCCTTGCCGATGAACCGGTCGGGCTAGACGGTGCTGCACAGGCATGTACCAATTTGGTATTCTGGGTACTCCGAGGTCCGCTTGTATGGCTTCTACTGTTTCCCTTCATCCTTTCGGCCCACAATCGCCATCATATGAGCAGTCCCAACCAATCGGCTCTGGTACCGGCAAATTTCTACCACTCCCGGCCGAGCATTAAAAGTGCCCTTTGTGGTCAGTTGTTAGCCCTGGTCGAAGGAGAGTAGCAGCACTCCCTGAGTCCAGTAAGGCTTCTGTATCCTGGTCCCTATTCTGACAGGATGTTTTGGGACCCTTGCGCCCTCAAGGGCCCAGCAAGTTGTCAGGTAGCTGCCAGCCTTCTGTTGTGGATCGGATGAGCCCAACGTCAGAATCAGGACATTGTTGACTGGACAATTCCAAGCTAAATGGCCCTCTTGGCCACAGGTGAAGCACTTCCAACCGTCCGGATTGACGAGGGGTCGACGCTGGTGGGCCTGGCCTGTCCCACCTGTTTAATCTGGCGGTGGGGTGGATAGGGATGTCACGAGAACCGATACTTACGGTACCTTATGGTACTCAATATCAAAATACCGACGATACCTATTTTTTTGAAGTACCGCAAGTACCGTGAGCGCCGATGCCAGCTGTTGGCAACTGGAACTGATGGGGGCTCGCGCCGCGCTCCTCGGAAGCTAACATACGTTAGCTAGCAAGCTGTCAAGTGGAGAGGTATATATATATATATTTCTGTAACCGGCGGCGCGGCGCAGCCTTTTCAGTCTTTACGGTAGTGGTTTAGCAGATGTGGAAACGCACAGACCAATTGCATGCGAGTTAAGCCATCCCACTCAGCCAATCAAATCTATGCATTCTCGGCGGTAAACATTACGTCTCAACAGACAGACAGACAGCGCTGCGCAAGTCCGCAGACAGATGAGAAAGTTAGAGGCAGGTTAAACATTGAGACAGTAGAAATAAAAAGAAAGATAGCGATACATTTAGAAAACAAAGGGAGAGAAACGGACGACTGTGCCGGAGAAAGTTGAGAACAAGTCGAGTAAGACAGCGAAAGGGAGAGACACATAAGGAACACATGTCACTCTCCAAAAAAATAAAAGTTGACAGAGAAAATAGAGCATTTATTCCGGAATGGACAGACTCTTTTCTGTTCATACTTCCCACAGGGAGCACAACAC
This sequence comes from Liparis tanakae, assembly GCA_036178185.1. Taxonomy (NCBI): domain Eukaryota; kingdom Metazoa; phylum Chordata; class Actinopteri; order Perciformes; family Liparidae; genus Liparis; species Liparis tanakae. Next base: position 19,970,853 of record CM070106.1, read on the forward strand.
CAGTGTGTCTTATATGTTCAGAAACCGTGGCACTTATTAAAAGTGGCAATGTGAAAAGCCATTATGAGACAAAACATAAAGGTTTTGAACAAACAAACCCACTCAAATCCGAAGTGAGATCACAGAAGTGCCTCACAGCCCAATATGAACAACCAGGACCCTGAGCCACACGCTCACTGCCCAACAACTCATGAGTGTTCCCTCAGAGTTGTTGGATTTTGGGGCAACACAAAAAGCCATTTACTGATGGAGGGCTTGTCAAAGAATGCATGAGTGTCGTTGCTGAAACATTACTTGATGGAAAACCAAAACAAGAGCTTTGTGATAAGATAAAGCAAATACGCATGTCAGCATCATCTGCCACAAAGAAAAGTGAAATATTAACTCAGGATGTGCTAACCCAGCTAAATGAAGCCTACATAAGGCACCTTGCGTAGGCTTCCAAAAAATGTACTTTATTATGTTGTGATATGCTCTGTTGCACGTTTTTTTATGTCTTGCTATTTTTCAAATATTTAACATATATTGTACATGGAATCTTTTTTTTTTTTACCGTGGTATCGAAATTGGTATCGAGAATCGTGTTATTTTACTGGTATCGGTATCGACTACTGAATTTTTGGTATCGTGACACACCTAGGGGTGGAGACTCCCAGTCATTTCTCAACCTCGTCTTGTTTCCCTCTTGCCGACTTCTACGTATCAGCTCCACTGTGACCTGATGGGTTTTCAATACCTCCACTAGATCATCCACTGTCTCCCATGGTTAACCATTCGCATCCTACGGCCGCACAGGGGCAGTATCATCATGGGGCTTGGAGTGGAACTGTTGGGCCCTGTTCTGGAGGTTGTGACCATAATGGGATAGGATGGTTGCTTTTAACACCTCATAATTATTTACTTGTGTGGGGGCGAGGTCCCGACGAGCTTTTTGTGCATCACTTGTTAAAAAATGGTCTAGTTTACCTGCCCACTTTGCTTAAGGCCAACGCTCTCTCTGCAGTTCTCAAGAAACCCCTAGGTAGACTTCAATGTCATCCTCCCGTCTGCTTGGTGAGCACCTTACTGGGTCCATATAGACCTTTCTGATCTTATCAGGTGCTGACCCAGAGTTGTCATAGCATCCTTAATGCTCTTAGGCTCTGCGCCTGCTGGGTTTGAGTCTGTATGAGCTCTGCTGGTGCGTTCTCCATAGCACTGCAGGTCTCTCTCCGAGTACCGATTTTATTCTGAATCTTTAGCGACAGATCACTGTGCCCGCATCCTCCACCAAATGTGGCAAGCCGGGGGATTTGAGGCAAGATTCAGAACAAAATCAGGAGACTTAGAGACCATCGTAGTATCCTTTGGGTGTACAGTTAATTCAGTTACTGTTTTATGGACAAATAAAACAGCCAATTAGAGTTGACAGTTTAAATTTTGGATAACAAGAGATCAACTGAAACTAAAGTGATGCCCCACATAACATTCCTTCGTTGTTATATTTAGGTTGACACTAGGTACACACACCATGATCACTATACAATCCACATCCGCGAACAGTATTCAAGCTTCAAATAAAGATGAGATATTCCCCTGTCTGGGAACATTTTGAGCTGATCTCTCTTTATAAGGGATGACCATAGTAATAATAACTATCATAAAATATTCTCTCTACCCCAGCGTCATCTGTGCCCTGTGAAAGGGTATTTTTATAAGCACTGTGGAAATGTTGCTATTTTTTTATGTATACGTTGTCCCATGTAACATAAGCAGTCTCCACAATGTGTTTCCACTTTCCCTTTTGACCCCACCATTGTATTATAAAGACAGACCTCATATTAATAAGTTAATAATGTATGTATTTACATCATTGGTTTATTTATTTAAAGGTTCATTCAATTCCATTGAAGGATTATTTGGAAGTTTTTCCTGATCCGATATGAGGTTTTGGGACAGGGATGTCTGTGTACAGATTGTAGACAAATGTGTAATTTGTGAAAATGGGCTATACAAATAAATTGAATTGAATTGAATTATTCAAATCAAAGCTTCACACACAAAGTCATGCTGTGTTATAATCACTTTGCCTCTTTTATATTCATTGTCCACTTGGTGGCGCAGTAGAGAAAACGAACCATGAAGCTTCGGCCCATGAGTGAAGCAATTGGATGCAAAGCTTCAAAGCTTCAGGAGGCTTCACCTCGCCATCACTAGGCGCGGTTACCTCCTGTCCAATGCGGCTCCTCTCCCGAGGGCCCAACGATCCTTGTCATCTCCTGTTCGGTCTGCTTCCTCTGCTGCTTTCCAGTGCAGAGAAGATCTGCTCCCTCTAATCACCTGATGGGCTGCAGGTGTGACCTCTCCCATGTGCCCATTGGCTGCAGCACCTGCACTGGGAAGTACAGCCTGATCTTAGGGATCCGCCCCCCTGTGCTCGGCTTTTCCCTGTGGTTTGTTACAGTATGAATGTATGACTGTATGTATGGAGGACAGGAAATGGCTTAAGTATAATACATAAATGCATGAATAAATACTGGAATAAAGAAATAAATGCTTAAATAAATGTATAAATAAATAAATACAGGAATAAATAAATAAATGCTTGAATAAATCTATAAATATATACATGCATAAATAAATACATGATCATTTGCATATAAGAACACATACATGCAGGCATAAATAAATGAAGAAATACATGTGGCAACATACATACAGACATAAATAAATGAAGAAATACATAAATGTAGAAATATATTTATTTAATGATGTCCTGTTTAGTTATAACTTATATGTATTTATTACTGTATTTATTTCTACATTTATGTAAGCATTTATTTATTCCTGTATTTATTTCTACATTTATGTAAGCATTTATTCCTGTATTTATTCATGCATTTATTTATTTATACTTAAGTCATTTTCTGTCCTCCATATGTATCTATATGTTTGTACGGGCCCGTTTACATCAATGTGTAGATGTGTGTATGAATGAGATTGTGACAGGAGGTGGCTTGTCATCAGTGGATGAACATGTGAGTGATGACTTAGATTGTAAAATGCATTTTCTATTTAGAATTCTTGTTTTTGTACTATTAATATAAATACAGGACTTTTACAGTCAACTTAGTTTTTTTACATTTTAGTTTTGCTCATTTTATTTATCAACCAATCTGAATATATTGTTCTCTGTAATTAATATATAATGTTGTATGTAGTTAACATCTTTTTACTGTAAAATCAGATATGTCTTCCACTATGTGAACACTAGTACATATTGTGTGATGTCAGTCTCCACATGCAGTATCAGAAAACATCCAGGAGTTCAAATCGGATATGAAGCTAATCAATAGTCGGTCTGCCTATAGGGTTCCATCCTTACAGGTTACTTAGCCTGCAGCTTATACTTTCATTGAAATGAGTATCAAAAACGAATGTAAAGATTTCATGTCTCACAAACCCTATGGGACTAATTCATACAGAAGTTGTAGCATTCCCGTTGTGTTCCTCTGTATGTGTGTGTGTGTGTCCTGCAGATGGTGAGCCTGCTGATGATCGGCATCGCAGCGTGGGGGAAGTGGTTCGGTCTGGTCTCCAGTTTCCAGGTGGTGGGCGGCGTCATCGGTGTGGGCGTCTTCCTCTTCTTTGTGTCCCTGGCCGGCCTCATTGGGGCCATGAAGCATCATCAGGTCCTGCTCTTCTTCGTATCCTTCACGCTGCTCTTGCTGTGGCTGCTATTTGTGTTACAAATGAAATCTGATGCTCATATATTACAGTTGTGACATCACGATGATCCATGATGTTATCAGCCAGGGGAATATATCCACAGCGTGTGGTTGAACAGTATTTAAATAAGTTATTCACTTAATTACACAGGAGCCCGGCTGCTGCTCCCTCTACTGCTGCCACTACGTGAGTTTCCTTTGAGCTGAACAGATGACATCCCTGAATGGATTGTTGATGATTTGACACTTTTCAGTTCTTCAAAGCTGACTTTCAGGGCAACAACTCCTTAAGGAATAGGTCAAGAGTTAGGGCGGCCAGACTCGTCAACGTGCTGGTTTACTCACATACAACTAAAGCTATCGGCTAATATGGCCACAACTCCATCATGTGTACATTCTAATGCACTGTAATCCAAGACAACTGTATCCAGGTAGAACAAATCAATCCAATCTAGATGACTTTAACAGTGTTAGACCGGGTTAGTAAAGCCACATCTGAAGAATGAGTACCACAAATATAGAATGCATGTCTAAATAATGTGCATATCCACTGTAATTCTACTATCGCAGAGAAAATCACACATTTTAATACAAATCAATTAAACTATTTCCCTGTAGTAACAGCTGTTGCATATACAGAACGTTCACTCGGTTGTGCAGCTGCCGTATTTACAGTTAGATCTCTGGTGGTTGATTTATGTTGTGAAACCTTAATAAATATATTTGATTATTTGTTGTAGAATATGTACCTGACCACTTTAGATATACCGTATGAACGGTCTGGCTAAGGAAGCTGTTCTTAATCTACATCAGGATACTCTCATCATCTCAATGTTTGTCAAATTAAATTCCGTGCGTGTATGCAGAGCGTCGGGTTTCACTCTGATCAGTGATAAAGATATATAGCTCTATTTCCAGTCATATGTACTGGTTTCATGACGCTGGGCGTGAGCAGGATCCTTGACAGTGAATTTCAGTACATGATTGTTCTGTTCATGGTGTTTATTGTGCAGTTCTCTGTGTCAAGCGCCTGCTTGGCTATCAACACCGAGCAGCAGGTAAGATGAACGTCACACTTTCCTCTAAATATACATACATACATATACATATATATAAACACACACATATATATATATATATTTATATATATGTATATACATATATATGTATATATTTATAAATGTTATATATAGATATACATGTATATATCTCTCTCTATATATAGATATAATTATATATAATTATATATATATATATATATATGTATATAGATATGTGTGTATATATATATATATGTATATAGATATATAGATATATAGATATAGAGATAGATAGATAGATAAGGGCCAATCTGGGTTTATGAACATTTATGAAATGTTTATACTATAAAAACCTGTTCATGTGGACACCAATGACCACGACTACTATTAATACTCCTGACGTTGTGATGTTGATGCAGATATTGTGTATTTACTGAAATGACACAATCTATGAAAATGCTACCGCACGAACATTAAAGGGTGGCTATGCTGCTGTGTGTGTTCTGCAGGATCGCCTGCTGGAGGTGGGCTGGAATAACTCTCAGGGCACTCAGAGGGATGTGGAGAAGAGCCTCAACTGCTGTGGCTTCAAACAGGTGGATCCCAGCCTCACCTGTGGCGCTGTGAGTTTGGCCCCTGCATGTAAAAACCCTCTGCTGGTTCCTCACTGTAGCGCGGAGTCATTTGAAGAACAGCAGGAGAGTTCTATCACCACGCCCCCTGAAGGACTAGTCTTGTGTCTCTGTTCTCCTGCAGGCTTGTTTCCACAACCGCTCCTGTCTGCCCTGTGCAGAGAAGATCCAGGAACATGCTGGAGAGGTTCTCCACTTTGTCGGAGGGATCGGATTCTTTTTCAGCTTTACTGAAGTGAGCCATCACAACTGCAACACCGCTGGGCTGCTAGACGCTGTGCACACATTTATTCAGTTCAGTTTATTTGGTATTGCGAATCAGCAGGGCCATGGCATCAGACCCAGCAGCTCAAATGGACCTTATGAGTCACAAGGACTCCGGGGAGGAAGCAGAGTTAGTAATGTGTGATGGAGAGATGAAAATGCATCCATAAGTAGAGAGAGGAGAGGAGAGAGGTGCTCAGTGTATCCTAAAACATCCATAAGGAGAGAGAGAAGAGACGAGAGGAGCTCAGTGTATCCTAGAGGAGAGAGGAGCTCAGTGTATCCTAGAGGAGAGAGGAGCTCAGTGTCTCCTAGAGGAGAGAGGAGCTCAGTGTATCCTAGAGGAGAGAGGAGCTCAGTGTCTCCTAGAGGAGAGAGGAGCTCAGTGTATCCTAGAGGAGAGAGGAGCTCAGTGTATCCTAGCGTCCCCCCTCCTCTCAGCCTCTAGCAGCATCTCTAGGTCTGGACCAGGTGAACCTGGTTCAGGTCTAACTATCAGACCATCAAGAGGAAAGTCATCAGTCTCCATAAGGGGGCGGAGCCTCCAGGACTGAAGGTGGAGCTAGTTCATAAAAAAGGAGGAGCTTGATACCTGAAGGCTCTGGCTCCTCCTACTTTTTAGACTCGAGGAACCACAAGTAGCCCAGCATTTAGTGAGGCAGCTCTCTAGTGGGGCAATATGGTACTACAAGCTCTCTAGTAAGGCAATATGGTACTACAAGCTCTCTAGTGGGGCAATATGGTACTACAAGCTCTCTAGTGGGGCAATATGGCACTACAAGCTCTCTAGTGGGGTAATATGGTACTACAAGCTCTCTAGTGGGGCAATATGGTACTACAAGCTCTCTAGCGGGGAAATATGGTACTACAAGCTCTCTAGTGGGGCAATATGGCTCTCTAGTGGGTCAATATGGTACTACAAGCTCTCTAGTGGGGTAATATGGTACTACAAGTTCTCTAGTGGGGTAATATGGTACTACAAGCTCTCTAGTGGGGCAATATGGCTCTCTAGTGGGTCAATATGGTACTACAAGCTCTCTAGTGGGGTAATATGGTACTACAAGCTCTCTAGTGGGGTAATATGGTACTACAAGTTCTCTAGCGGGGCAATATGGTACTACAAGCTCTCTAGTGGGGCAATATGGTACTACAAGCTATCTAGTGGGGCAATATGGTACTACAAGCTCCTTAACATATGATGGTGCAAAAATGATAAAATAACAAACGTAGACAATATTGAGCCTTGCTGCTGGCTGAGGTATCGCACTAGTACCCACGCTGTCTCCACATTAAAATGACCTTATGAATAACTCTACAGTAGGGGGGTACATCATAAAATGAGGTACAGTAGTTCTATCTTCAACTGAACTCAACATTCAAGGTACTGAGAAACTTTATGGGCGAACAACTAACGGTAAGTGGATGCAGCCATGCAGTGCACTGATGCACATACTGTATCTTATCTGCAGTCGGGCAGTCAAAGTGTCAAAACGTTACATGGTTCATAAGGTAGTGAGTAGTAGTGGTGGTGTTGTAGCTCTACTAGTAGAAGTAGAATGAACACAACTTAATGGTTTCATTTGAAAAGGAGCTAAATACAACATTCAGATCATTAACATCTCACAAGTAACTGTCATCTGTGTAATGTTGAGGTCATTGTTATCTCAAAAGGAGGTAATGAGAATTTTTTCCTCAGCGTTGAAGATGTGTGTTGCTCTCCCGGGGAATTGAGACAAAAAACTCAACTGAACTTCAGCGTGTGTGTTTATGCTAATGAGGGAACCGTGTGTATCATTGCTGTGCTTAAGGCCAGGAGATGGAGGTGTATGGCAGAGTGGAAAACAATGTGTAGGCTTTGATACACACCATAATGGTAGATGAGTAGATGCGTTCATCGTGGGTTTGAAACTTAATCGTAAGCAGCCGTTCATGTTCCACAGCGTCTGACCATTAATGTGTCTCCACCTCAGATTCTGGGAGTGTGGCTCACATATCGCTACAGGAACCAGAAAGACCCCCGAGCCAACCCCAGTGCCTTCCTGTGAGGCGGCAGCAGGGCGGGGATTGAACCTCCAACCCCCTGATTGAAAGACAGACCTGCTACCCACTGACCCACAGCCAAGTGGCTGTGTGAGGAACAGCACGCGTGTGACAGCTCTGCATAAGGACACATGCACTTAGTACACTGAGTTATTGGGGGTGTGAAAGAGGCAATATTGTCTCCAGCCATCTGCTGTACTTCCCAAAGGTATTCCTCATGTAGCCCGCCTGATGTTCTCCTTCCCTTTGGAGTTGTTGTCTGTCCACTCAATGCAATAATGTCAACGGCTACTCTGCATATTAAGATGACTATTTTATTCTGACTGTGTGAAGGCGTGAATGTTGTCTGAGGTGTGTGTGTCACTGTGTGTCTGTGGTATATTTGGACTTTTGCATGATTCCTTTACTGTTTATTGAGCCACATGATGTTTCCGTTTGGTCCTTTGTACTATTAACCGCAATAAAACACTGATCTTTTCCCCTGGCTTCTTGTCTTCTGCTGTCATGTGTGTGGTAGAGTGTAACATGATGGAATTCAATAGTACCAAAAAACATTTTTGTAATGAAATATATTAGCACAGTGAGATTATTTCAACTTTAAAGAGTCATATTACTATGGTAAGTAAGATAAAGGGAAGGTTCTAGTTCATTATAAACAGGTGATGTCAGTACAGCTAGGGAAGATCCAGAGGCTGCAGTTAGGCCTATTTTAGGGGGGGGGGGGGGCTCAAATGATCTTCAGCCCCTTCAAATAATTTGGCATTCATTTTATTTTGTTTGTTTGTTATTGATGTCATTAAATTAAACTATTGTTTCTCACATGGACACGTTATTTATAACGGTATCCAGTGAGCGAGCGTGTGTAAGAGTGCATTTGAAATACAAGAAATGACTATCGACATCTCTCTATTCTTTGCATTAATATACATTATAATAACATTGTTTCCCATTGAATGGTATATTTGACACTGAAGTAGTTCATCTTTATCTCAGTGATAGTGTCCAAATGAGCATAAAATATCACTACGACACGGGAATTCTGTCTCTTGCGTTCGTCATATGTTGAATGCAGCAAAACTACAGAGCAAAACATATTGAACCGATCTATGAACTGTCGGAAACTACGGATATGAAACAGTGTATATATATATATATATATATATATATATATATATATATATATATATATATATATATATATATCTGTCCTTCTGGTCACATGACATCTATTGTTCTGTCCATCCTGGAGAGGGATCCTCCTCTGTTTCTTCCCTTTTTTCCCCTGAAGGGTTATTTGGGAGTTGTTCCTGATCCGATGTGAGGTCAAAGGTCAGGGATGTCTATGTGTACAGATTGTAACAAATTTGTAATTTGTGAAATTGGGCTATACAAATAAACTGAATTGAATTGAATTATATGAAACTATGGATATAAAACAATGGATATGAAACGATGGATATAAAACTATGGATATGAAACAGTGTATATGAAACGATGGATATAAAACTATGGATATGAAACAATGGATATGAAACAGTGTATATGAAACTATGGATATGAAACAGTGTATATGAAACGATGGATATAAAACTATGGATATGAAACAATGGATATGAAACAGTGTATATGAAACTATGGATATGAAACAGTGTATATGAAACTATGGATATAAAACAATGGATATGAAACTATGGATATGAAACAGTGTATATGAAACGATGGATATAAAACTATGGATATGAAACAATGTATATGAAACAGTGTATATGAAACGATGGATATAAAACTATGGATATGAAACAATGGATATGAAACGATGGATATGAAACAGTGTATATGAAACTATGGATATAAAACAATGGATATAAAACAATGGATATGAAACTATGGATATGAAACAGTGTATATGAAACGATGGATATAAAACTATGGATATGAAACAATGGATATGAAACAGTGTATATGAAACAATGGATATGAAACAGTGTATATGAAACTATGGATATGAAACAGTGTATATGAAACTATGGATATGAAACAGTGTATATGAAACTATGGATATAAAACAATGGATATGAAACAATGGATATGAAACTATGGATATGAAACAGTGTATATGAAACGATGGATATAAAACTATGGATATCCGAGGCCCCCCCAAACGATTGGGCGTGCAAACACATCCTAACTTGCCACTCCCCATTTGTTTTTATTCATGCTGTGATTCCAAAAAAAATGATATTGTCTGTCACTGTTTTATGTTGTATTGTCTGAAACTTGGTACTTGACACTCTTGTAAAGGAGATTTTTAATCTCAATGAGGCATTTCCTGGTTAAATAAGTTTGTGATTGGTGATATTGTGAATTGAATGTATGAAGGAGGAGTCTACACTGAACAACAAACTGAACACAGTCAGTAGTTTGAATAGTCAGAGCTAAACTTTATATATCGTTGGAATTCAAAGACAACAGGTTGCCCGCCCCCTCCTGGTTTGCTATAGTGGTACGTTCCAGGGATGGCTCCTTTCAGTCCAGCTGTAGCAGACCATTCACACCGAACAGACCTGACCTCAGAGGATGGCCGCTTCTCAGGAAGGAGACCTCTCAGCATCTGAGAGACAGATCCTGCAACTTATCACTGCTGGTACGTAGTAGGTTACTTCTTCTATAATATAACACTTCTAGCTTTATTAAATCGGTGTTCTTCACACTCATTATAAACTTGTAATGTTTTTTCTCGGGAAATGTTGTTTATGACAAATATTGTGTAATAACTAAATGTCTTAGTGAAAGTTACACGGGACATTTTCAAACCTTGACATTGCACTCTATTCAAATCAATATTTACCCTAAGATTTTTATGAGATCACTGGGTGTCTAAAATCATGGAATATCATGATGATGAGGATGATGATGGGGATGAGGATGACATATCTCCAGCTAATTCATTTCATTATAACCTGAAGAGTCTTGAGGTCATTGAGGTCATTTCACAGGAGAACAATGAAGAAACCTTATGGAGAGCATCAGAGGAGAATCCAGAAGTCTGAATACACAACGATAACACCATACAACAAGTGTACTATAGTATGGCGTAATGTATGAATATATGTGTATTGTGTTGGTGTGTGTGTGCTCTTTATTGTTGCTGTTGTGTGTTGCTCTGATGTAATATACAGTTATGGTTTCATAGTGAAAGCGTTTGCTCTGCAGGTGACGTGCAGGAAGCTTCCCTCCTGCTCGCTGGAGAGGACGTACGAGTCAACTGTTTGGATGAGGTACGACTAGAGAAAACACATTTTAATGTTAGCAGTTGAAGTTTTATAAACAGTCATTTTTGTTTGGATGTAAAAAATAACTTTTTCTGGAGCTTTCAAAATCAAAATCAAAATCAAAAACACTTCAGAGTTTTTTGCCAAGCTGTTCTTGAATGTAAACGTCTAGGCTCTACTCATATATGTATTTAAATACAAATGTTGTATAGATTTAGTCATATTGATCTCCATACTGAAAGGACCAGTCAACCCAAAATCTCAATAGAGCATCATTCTCACCATATTTCGTCACTGAGCTTAACTAACATCACACACGTGTCCCTCACCGCTAGAGTTGTCATGAACATTTGCATTTGTGTATGATTTGTTGAGCACAAGCTCCTATCTGGAAATAATGAAAAACGATTGTTTAACTTCACATATGTATGTGAAGTTAAACAATAGGCAACAATAAGCAAAGGATAAATGTTAGACATCTTCTCAAGTGCAATGATGCAACATTACATACACCCCCTTGCTCCTGCACCCACAATGCAACAACAGTAATGTCATTGTAACATATGTTCTCCATTGTGGTGGAGACATATGGAGTTGACTGTTGAGAGGCAGACACAGCCCTCCAAAGTATTTGATAATAGCATCACCCACTAGATGTAGCTCACAGATTCCTCCTGTCACACTCAGATGTGGCGACACCGTTTCACATAACAGGTCATTCATATAATTAATACCAAATACAAAGTGTGTACATTTTCCAACAGGGCTATATTGAAGACATTCTGCTGTTATGTAATCAGATTACATCCTTCTTTAAATACAGAGAAATGGTTTTTTTTTATTCAACTTTTCACCCAGTTTTATATCACAGAAAATTATTTATATCCTTTTTTTAACCATGTAACTTAGCACAAGCCTGTATTTTTTATTTGTATTCATCATTATTTGCAGACCTCTGAGGAACATGTTATTGTTTCCATGTATACTAACAACACTTCTACACGTTCCAACACTACCATGTTTAGCTACATTTAATGTTATAAATAAACAACACAAATAAACCCAATCATATATTAAAATCTGAAAAAAGTTCTGAAAAGTTGAGTTTTGTGGTTTAAACATGGACTAGTTGATGCCCAATGTGTTTGGGAAGAGAGCTCCAGAGAGGGGCTGTGGCGAGGGTCTCAGTGCTTGGTTGTGTGTGGTGGAGACGTTGGTGTGTGTGTGGTGGTGGGGAGGCCCGTGAGGTAGGAGAATGGGAGTTCATGGAGGGTTTTTAGACAAAGAGCGGAAATCTGAAACACAAATTAGCTTTTAAATTCCAGAGGTTTATAAATTCAATACAATTAATTAATGTATGATTGAGGTGTATGAGCGCCACATGCACATTTAATGAGGTTAAAGCAGAGATACCAATATAAGAAAAGTTCATCTTCAGGTACATACAGAATGCCTGAAACATTTCCATCATAAAATAAATCACCAGAATATAATATTTTGTTATTGTATCCTTTATTGATCCCACAATGGGGAAATTCTTCTCTGCATTTGACCCAACCTTCATTATGAAGGAGCAGTGGGCTGCAGTGAAGCGCAGTAATTGCTCAATGACACTTCGGCCTGGATCGGGGTAGGGAACCTGTCACCTTGCAGTTACGGGACGACCACTCTCCCCACTGAGCTAAACCACCCCAAATATATAATATAATATAATACAGGAAATTAAGTGTTTTTATATATGTTTCAACAAATGTTGAAACCAAACGTACGCCCTAGACTAGAGCAGTGGTTCTCAAATGGGGGTCCGCGTACCCCTGGGGGTACGTGAGATTTTTTAAGAATCTATTTAAAATTAGTATCCATTAAAAAATCCTTTAAAAATAGTTATTTAATAAATATTCAATAAAACACAAGTGTAAGTTCATAAACTGAATTTTATATTAAGTAGGCAATTTAATTTAATTATCCTAAAAACCCAGAGTCCCAGGGGGTACATCACTGAAGAAAGGTTGAGAACCACTGGACTAGAGGATGACCAGGAGAGCACAGCATCCGGTGGAAGGCCTTCGGACCGGGGGTTGGGAAAGGTGATGTTGTTTGTTGGATGTGAATTGTTGTCTTTGTCATTGTGAGATGTGACCTTTGCCAGGAGAGGGCAGCACCGGTGATGTCGAGGGAGGATTCAAGGCGGGAGAGGAGGGTGAAGTAGATGTGTCTAAACCTGCAGGGAAGTCGAGGAGGACGAGAACGCCGAGGTGACCAGAGTCAGAGAAAAGGAGGCGGTTGCTGGTGACTTTCCGTGGGAGAGCGTTTTCTGCCCTAAAAGGAGACACATTTGTAATTTGTGAAACTGAATTGAATTGAATTGATTGAAACCGGCGAGGCCTTGGCAACGAGTCGGCCTTTCAGTCGGGAGGCGAAAAAATACCTTCCAGTTTTTTTGACAGAAGGGACAATTTGAGATAGAACACACATTACTCATCGTGTCAGGATTGAGTTTTTGAGATTTAATGTGACAATGTGTGTGTTTGGAGGACTGGGAGACCAAGACTGGATGGGAAGGGGGTCCGGTTACTATAAAAGGTGTTCTGTGTTTTGTTTGAAAGAATGAAAGGACAAAGTTACATTGGACTGTGAACGGTTGGGAGGCGTTATCCCTGGGTTTGACAATTGTGTTTCCTGTGGTAAAGAGAGCCTCAGGGCTGATGGAACCTGTGTGTGTGAGGTGTGAGAAGGTGGTGAGATGTGACCACAGCACCTCTGTACTGTTGAAGGTTGTTTGTGGAGGCTCGGACTTGCACTGTTTAACCAGTTTTCTTGACTTTCAAGCTGTCACAGGATTTCATTTGTTCAGGAGTATATCAGGGAATTGAGTGTGTGAAGGACATTTGGGTTTTAATGGTAGCCAGCTGATTAAGACCGGAAGGGAGTTCATGAATAGATAAGATAAGATTAGATATTCATTCATTAGTCCCACAGTGGGGAAACGTCAGGATCACAGCAGTAGGTGTGAATTAGAGCATTAAAGCGACACTATGTAACAATTCCTACCTTAAAATAACAGCTTGACAAAAATTGTGCCGCTACAAAGACTTTTAATATGGCGATTTGTGCCTCCGCCATCGGGGGTCTGTGGGCTAAATACCCGACTATGTAAGATACTAAATTACTAAATTACTAAATACTAAAATACTAAATACTAATACTAAAATACTCAATACTAAAATAGTAAATACTAATACTAAAAGGGAAAAACAATGTAAAGTGTTGAGTTTGTCAGGATCTCCAGTGATCTACTGCAGTGAGTTGTGCAGCCTGACAGCAGCAGCAGATAACGAGATCAGAGGAATGATTGGACAAGCACGAGAAGGGAGGCAGACATTTTACTGGCACGGAAGACTTGTTGGATGGAGATAGGAATGTCAATGTCTATGGTGACCAGGTGGTCAGAGATGAAGAGGTTGAGGCAGGAGAGTTGATGTCTTGTAAGACCATTGAGCAAACCAAATCCACGGTTATGAACAGTGGGTATATTAACAAAGTAAAACTACTTTGTTACTTTTAGAATATATGTACTTTACTTTACTATTCATATCTCAGTTGACTTTCACTTTCACTTACTACATTTTGCACTGATACCTTGACTCGAGACCTTGACTTGATACTTTCCCCCTGAAACCTTTGTTACTCGTAAAAAAAAAATCAAACCTATCTTTAGAAAACAAATGAATCATGAGACCAACGTCGGGCACTGTGGTGGGACACAGACTCTAAGCTAGCAGGTTGAATCAGTGGTTAGTCACATTAACTACTGAGTTAGTAGTGTGTGATAGAGAGATGTTAATTCATCAATAAGGAGAGAGAGAAGAGGAGAGAGGTGCTCAGTGTACCCTGAACGTCCCAGCAGCCTAGCAGCCTATAGCAGCATCTCTAGCTCTTTGCCATTGAGGTTTGGGACTTAAATGGATCTTTTTGCAGAAATCTCTGTGGGGGCTGCCATGTTGTACCACCATGTTTCTACAGCAGCCGTTCTCTTGTTACCTGAAGGCCGCCGTCGCTCGCTTGCAATCTGCAACCCCACCACTAGATGCCACTTAATCGTAAACACTTATTACCAACTCTGAATATAATATAAATGTGAACGTGTCTTCAGCTTGTTGTGATGATGAAACAAATTAATTGATGCTGTTACAGTAATACTTTTCTTCTCCCTGTCAGGCTTCTTTTCCAGCTCAACCAGCACACAATGAGCTAATCCCTCATGCATTGTTGTCTCTCTTCATTGTTTCTGAAGTATGGCATGACTCCGCTGATGCATGCAGCGTATAAGGGCCGGGCCGATATGTGTCGTCTGCTGCTGCAGCACGGGGCCGATGTCAACGGCAACCAGCTTGAATACGGATACACTGCTCTCATGTTTGCTGGCCTGTCAGGTAAAACTGTCACCGCATTTATTGTAAAGTTCTCTTGAAATCAGAATCAGAATCAGAATCAGTTTTTATTTGCCAAGTAAGTTTGCACTAACAAGGAATTTTACTTGGTAAAGTGACTCAGTGTTACATAGATTGTACTTTACAACACAAAACAAGACAAAAACATGACACAACACACAACAACACAAAAACAACAACAAGAACAGTGCAGTACAGAACAAACAGTGCAAAAACAGTGCAACGGTTTAAGAGGTATTTTTCTTTTTTTTTAAGTGACTTCCAATTCAATTCAATTCAGTTTATTTGTATAGCCCAGTTTCACAAATTACAAATTTGTCTCAGAGTGCTTTACAATCTGTACACATAGACATCTCTGACCCAAAACCTCACATCGGACCAGGAAAAACTCCCAAATAACCCTTCAGGGGGAAAAAAAGGGAAGAAACCTTCAGGAGAGAACAAAGGAGGATCCCTCTCCAGGATGGACAGATGCAATAGATGTAATGTGTACAGAAGGACATATTTAGAGTTAAAATACATTCAAGGAATCTGACAGAGTTTATCAATAGTTCATATTTAGGCATATTCCACGATGGAGAGTTTGGAGACCTCCCAAGTGGAGGAGTGGGCGGAGTCCCAGCAGGGCAGTGGCACAGCTGGTGTCAGGAACTCACGATCCAACCATCGAAGGTCCATCAGCAGATGGAATCTATGCCGTCTCAGAGGGTCCGATGACCCCATGAGACGTGAAGTCAGAAGGACTCCGGGGAGAAAGCAGAGTTAGTCATGTGTGATGGAGAGATGAAGATTCATCCATAGGAGAAAGAAAAGAGGAGAGAGGTGCTCAGTGCATCCTAAACGTCCCCAGCAGCTATAAGCCTATACCAGCATATCCAGGGGCTGGACCAGGGCAAACCTGATTCAGCCCTGACTATAAGCTCTGTCAAAGAGGAAAGTCTTCAGTCTACTCTTGAAGGTGGTGACTGTGTCTGCCTCCCGGACTGAAGGTGGAAGCTGGTTCCATAAAAGAGGAGCTTGATAACTAAAGGCTCTGGCTCCCATTTTACATTTTAAGACTCTCGGAACTACAAGTAGCCCCGCATTTAGTGAGCGCAGCTCTCTGGTGGGCGATACGGTACTACAAGCTCTTTAAGATATGATGGTGCATCACCAATTAAGGCTTTGTAAGTTAAGAGAAGAATTTTAAAAGTGATTCTTGATTTTACAGGAGCCAGTGCAGAGCAGCTAGTGCAGGAGTAATGTGATCTCTTTTCTTAGTTTTAGTGAGAATACGAGCTGCAGCATTCTGGATCAACTGGAGGGACCTAAGAGATTTATTAGTGCAGCCTGATAATAAGGAGTTGCAGTAATCCAGTCTCGAAAGTAACGAAGCGTGAACCAATTTCTCTGCATCTATTTGAGACAAGATGTGCCTGATTTTTGAAATATTACGTAGATGGAAGAATGCAGTCCTTGAGATTTGCTTTACGTGGGAGTTAAAGGACAAGTCCCGATCAAAGATAACGCCGAGATTCTTTACAGTGGTGTTGGATGCTAGAGTAATGCCATCTACAGAAATCACATCACCAGATAATTGATCTCTGAGGTGCTCAGGGCCGAGTAATTAATTCCGGTTTTGTCTGAGTTTAACATCAAGAAGTTGCCGGTCATCCATGTTTTTATGTCACTAAGACATGCTTGAATTTTAGTGAGTTGGTTAGTCTCCTCTGGTTTTATCGAAAGATATAGTTGAGTATCATCTGCATAACAATGAAAGTTTATAGAGCGTTTCCTGATAATATTGCCCAAAGGAAGCATGTATAAGGTAAATAGAATTGGTCCAAGCACAGAACCTTGTGGAACTCCGTGACTAACGTTGGTGGTCATTGAGGCTTCATCGTTTACAAATACAAACTGAGATCGATCTGATAAATAGGATTTATACCAACTAGGGTGGTGCCTGAAATACCAATCGACTGCTCCAGTCTCTGTAATAGGATGTTATGGTCAATGGTGTCGAATGCAGCACTAAGGTCTAACAAGACCAGTACAGAGAGAAGTCCTTTATCTGCTGCCATTAAGAGGTCATTCGTAATCTTCACCAGTGCTGTCTCTGTGCTGTGGTGTTTTCTAAATCCTGACTGAAACTCTTCAAATAAACTATTCTGATGTAGAAAGTCACACAACTGATTTGCGACCACTTTCTCAAGGATCTTAGAGAGGAAGGGGGGTAGAGATCGGTCTGTAGTTAGCCAAAACCTCTGGATCCAGAGTGGGCTTCTTCAGGAGAGGTTTAATTACAGCTACTTTGAAGGAATGTGGTACGTGGCCTGTTAACAAAGACACATTAATAATATCCAAAAGAGAGCTGCCAATTAAAGGCAAAACGTCTTTAAGCAGCCTAGTCGGGATAGGGTCCAAGAGACAGGTAGACGTGTTAGAAGTAGAAACCATTAAAGATAATTGGTCACGGTTGATGGGAGAAAAGCCATCTAAATATATACCAGGACATACAGGGGTTTCCATTCCACTTGAGGACAGATTGGCACTGGTTAAGGGCAAGAGATTATTAATCTTGTCCCTAATAGTTAAAATCTTCTCATTGAAGAAGTTCATAAAGTCATTACTCCTGAGGTCTATAGGAATACTGGGCTCCACAGAGCTGTGACTCTCTGTCAGCCTGGCTACAGTGCTAAAGAGAAACCTAGGGTTGTTCTTATTCTTCTCTATTACTGATGAGTAATATTCTGCTCTGGCATTGCGGAGGGCCTTCTTATGAGTTTTAAGACTATCTCGCCAAACTAAGCGGGATTCTTCCCGATTAGTTGAACGCCAAATGCTTTCAAGCTTTCGTGACGTTTGCTTTAATGTGCGGGTCTGAGGGTTATACCAGGGAGCAAACCTTCTCTTCCTCACTGTCTTCTTCTTCAGAGGGGCTATCGAGTCCAGTGTCATTCTCAGTGAGCCTGTGGCACTATCAACAAGATGATCAATCTGGGACGGACTAAAGTTAGACCAGGAGTCCTCTGTTATATTGAGACATGGTATTGAATCAAGTGCTGAAGGAATCGCTTCTTTAAATTTAGCTACAGCACTGTCAGTTGGACATCTGGTGTAGAAACTTTTGACTAGCGGTGTACACTCCGGTAGTATAAACTCAAAAGTTATAAGGCTGTGGTCTGACAGAAGAGGATTCTGTGGGAAGACCTTCAAATGCTCAATGTCAACGCCATATGTAAGAACAAGATCAAGCATGTGGTCAAAGCTGTGAGTGGGTTTCTGTACTCTCTGACGAAAGCCGATCGAGTCCAACAATGAGATGAATGCAGTACCTAGGCAATCATTATCAACATCCACATGAATATTAAAATCTCCTACAATAATAACTTTATCAGTTTTAAGAACCAAACTTGATATAAATTCTGAAAATTCTGATATAAACTCTGAATATGGACCGGTGGCCGGTACAGAATCACAAATAGAATCGGCTGTAATGTTTTCCAGGTTGGATGTGAAAGACTAAGAACAAGGCTTTCAAATTAGTCGTAATTTAATTTAGGTTTAGGATTTATTAAAAGGCTCGAGTCAAAGATGGCTGCTACTCCACCTCCTCGACCGGTGTCTCGAGGAATGTGAGTATTAACATGACTTGGAGGAGTCGACTCATTTAGGCAGACATATGCTTCATGGCGCAGCCAGGTTTCAGTTAGACAACATAAATCAATGTGATTATCTGTTATTAAATCATTTAGTAACACAGCTTTAGATGACAGAGATCTAATATTTAGGAGACCACATTTAATAGTCCTGTTTTGTTGCACTGCTGAAATAATGGTGTTAACTTGTATAAGGTTATTGTGTACGACTCCTCTTGTGTTTATTTTAGATTTATTTAATTTAAGTGGCCGTGGGACAGACACAGTCTTCACAGTCTCTATTCTAGAGTAATGGATGGGTAACTGCTTGACAAGAAGAGCAGAGAAGGGTGTTAAACTACAACTCTGCTCCCGGTTCCTGATCTGAACCCCGGATTGTCATGGATTAGGTCCGGTGATCAACGTGGTCATATTCGCAGAAATGAGACGCGCTCCTTCCAACGTGGGATGGACGCCGTCCCTCCTCATCAGATCAGGTTTTCCCCAGAAAGTCTTCCAGTTGTCTACGTAGCCCACCTTATTCGCTGGGCACCACTTCGACAGCCAGCGGTTGAAAGACGACATACGGCTATATAATTCGTCAGTTTTCAAATTTGGGAGTATATACAATGCTATGTACAGTAGCTGTGAAGCAGGAGTGCAGGAAGTGCAGTGATAGATGTATATATGTATGTATGAAATGTTGATAAATAGAATTATAGTAATAGAGAATAAAATGCATGTCACTTTTAGTTCAGAAAAAATAATTGCTGGTGCAATGTAGTGTTGTATTTCTAAATAGGCGATATTTATGAACATCACTAATCCACCTCCAGGGAAAACAGACATCACCTCCATGTTGCTGGATGCCGGAGCAGAGAAAGACCTGGTGAACTCTGTGGGTCGCACTGCTGCTCAGATGGCAGCGTTTGTAGGTGAGGCCGGCTCAGACTGGGGGGGGGGGGGCGGTTCACTAGTGCCTGTGACGTAGGCTACGTCTTCACCCATCATTCTCCTTCCAGGACAGCATGACTGTGTAACGGTGATCAACAATTTCTTCTCGTTGGCGAGGCTGGAGTACTACACCAAACCACAGGGGGAGGAGACGGAGCCCAGGCTACCCCCCAGGCTGGCAGGGCCCTTGCACAAGATCATCATGACCACCAACCTAAACCCAGTCAAGGTGAGGCCTGCTAAAGACCTGCCCACCCATTCACAGGCTCACTGCATCTGATTGATTTGACCTGCAGCTGGCACTAAAGAGTGAAGAGATCTTTAATGTCACGAGGATTCAGTATGTGGAATTACCCACAACTCCTTGCAAGGGGAAGTTAAACAAGTAGCTACCAATGGAAGAATGGAGATGTAAAACAAAAGGTCAACAAAAAGGAGGACACGTGGGTGATCATCCTTACATTAAGGATTAAATATGGAACATAAAAAAAGACATGTTGGTGATCCCCTGACTTTTCCTCTAGCACCGCCATGAGGATGTATTTGACTTTTTATTTTGCATTTTCCGCAAACAGATTAGTCCTTGACATTGAGAAATATATATATATATATATATATATATATATATATCTACAACAAAATAAAATCAGCACATCCAAATCTATCCACATACACACCCGCCCAACATTCCCACCCATCCCCTCCCACATGTTTATACTTCTAGAAGAGGACCCAATGAGGAGGGAGGGAAGGACCAAACAATCCAACTAAATACAACCAAATGATAAGCATTAAATACAAAATGAGATAACTGAAGAAAGGTAAAAGACATTCATGTGAAAAATAAAATAAAATAAAAAATAAAACATGACATACCCAGATTTTTCATAGACCTCTTTGTTTAAAAAGGAATACTGGACAACTATTGTACTGGTTGCCGTATCACTTAGTACACATATCTTCTGTGCCAAGAGGATGAATTGACTTTATGACTTTTCGTTATGTCTCAATCAGTGACATTATTTGTGCCCAGAAATGTTTGTCTAACCAACTTTCCGATTCGTCAGATAGTCATGCTGGTGATGGAGAACCCGGAGCTGGTGGATGTGGCCGCTCTGGAGAAGTGTTACCAGGTGATGGATATGCTGTGTGAGCAGTGTGTGAAGCAGCAGGACATGAACGAGGTCCTGGCCGTGAAGATGCACTACATCAGCTGCGTGCTGCAGAAATGCCTCGCCTTCCTACAGAAACAAGATGGCAAACTGGACATACTTGTCAAGAAGTGAGTCCTCTGAGTGCAATGAGTCTGTCCTCTGAATATATAACCAGCAGCATGTTACAGTGTTTGAGTGGGGTCCAGACCCGCTCTAGAAAAGTGTCATGAGATGACTTCTGTTGTGATTTGACTCTATAGAAATAATGAACTTGACTGGTAGATCAGCGTCAAGTTGCTTTCATAGTTGTGGTTAAATCAATCCGGGGTTTATTATTAAAGGCCCATCCTTATCTTCTCAACCTTTTAACCCACTTGAGTACTGTTACAAAATGTAGAATAGCATATGAAATACATTCTCTTTAAGTATTCCGAGGATCATGGCACACTTTCTTTTGTCTGATACTTTCCTTTTTATCTCAAGTGCTGCTTGTAAAATACATAATCTGACCAAGGACCCCTTATGTAACCATTATTGCTCAGTAAGATTCATGGTAATTTGCTCATTAGACTGTGACATGTGGGCTTGTGGTTGGAAGCCTATTCTAGCATAGGTCAAGGAGCCACCACGATCAGTAAGGTTCATCCTCTTGGGACCCAGAATATCTACAACACATATTTTAGGAATCTAAACTCGTGGTTAGAGTCCTAAAATACTGTTGTACTGGAACACTCAGCTAACATTTCCCTTCTGCTGGGTCGCAGCCTGTTGAGGGGGAGAGACAGTGATGGCTTCCCACAGTACCAGGAGAAGTTCATTCGGGATTGTATCAAGAAGTTTCCTTATTGTGAGGCAACACTCCTACAGCAACAGGTGAGGATCTTTATCAGGATGGAGATTGGAAGTGCAGGACATACTGTATAGTAGGATTTTTAGCAGAAGGCCTTTGATTTTAAAGGATAAATTAGGAATAGTGTGACACCCAAGTGTGTTCGCACCCAATGTTGAGTCTTTTTAAACTCAAATGACGAATATCGAAGAACCAGAACTTGCCTATAAAATAAGTTATTCTTGTAAGAAGAGTCACCGGTACACGGAGTCCCTCAGGAGTCTGCCAAGGTGAACTGAAGAGTCACCGGTCCACGGAGTCCCTCAGGAGTCTGCCAAGGGTCAACTCAAGAGTCAATTAATCAATTCTGGGAATTATAACACCTACCAGTCAGTCTTCATCCTTTGTTATCAATCAGTCTCCACAAGTGATAGTTTCTTTCACAAAAGGTCCGGGGGATGGTATGCGATATGCTTAGTAACCTTTACAAGACAGAAGATGATTTACATAGGGTCAAAGACAATATAATTAAGAATATATACAATTCCCATTACAGTAGTTGATATACGTTGTTGATTAGATTGATAGACAGATGCGTAGTTTACTGAGTACTCATGTTCTTTTTAATCATTGTTGTCGATATAACTTTAATATACCATGAAATGTCAATTCCAGGGCAACGACCCCACAGCCTTCTCAGTGTTGACCCAGGCTATAACAGGTCAGATGACGTTCGCCGATGCTCATTACTGCGCTACATGTGGGGAGAAGGGAGCAGACAAGAGGTGCTCCCTTTGCAAAGCAGTAAGTCGACGCAGGTCAAAGCTTCTGTGATATAGTGCTCTACCCTCAGGTCCTGGTTCCTTCTGTTTGTCTTGAAGGTGAATTACTGCAGCCTGGTGTGCCAGAAGCTCCACTGGTTCACCCACAAAAAGATGTGCAGGTGCATACAGGAGCAGAACGCCGACCCGGAGATGGATACTCCACGGTTCAAAGAACTGAAAGGTGCTGTAGAAGAATATACTCTTTAAAACAACTTCACTCAGACTATGAATGAAAGAAATAATCTTTGCTTAAGGTTCAGAAGAATACAGATTTTTATGATGAGAGGGAGTTCACAGCAGACATGACCTTTCTTCTCCAGATTGACCTTGAGTCTGGTTGAATATCATTTATTTAGGGGTACATTGAAACAATAGGTGAGATAAAAGGGTGAACTAATTTTCGGGTGTGCTCGGTCCACTGGCTGCGAGAACTAATCCCAGAACTAATCCCAGAACTAATCCCAGAACTAATCCCAGACAGACTATTTGAATACAATCTGATTACATATGCTGGTGGCCCTTTGGATCCTTTCAACAGCAATGACAATGTGGTATCTCTGTCTGCCTTGGAGAGCGTTCTCTCTTCCTGGATGAGTATAATAAGCTGACACACACTGCTCTGGATGGACATCAGAATCAGAATCAGAATCAGAATCAGCTTTAATGGCCATGAAAGTTTTCACATACATGGAATTTGTCTCCGGTTCCACTTTGCTCTCTCGTACATACACAATATACATTAAACTAGATAAATATAAAAAAGATTCAAAAAGACATTAAAGGCAGTAGTTAAAAAAGTGCAGATAGTGCAGATGGAGAGTCTGATCAACTGTTCATCAGGGTGACAGCCAGAGGGAAGAAGCTGTTTCTGTGTCTGGTGGTTTTGGCGTACAGAGCTCTGTAGTGCCTCCCAGAGGGAGGAGTTGGAACAGCTTGTGTCCAGGGTGTGACGGGTCTGTAGTGATCTTTCCAGCCCGCTTCCTGACTCTGGAGGTGTACAAGTCCAGGATGGAGGGCAGGCTGGAACCAATAGTTCTCTCTGCCGACCTGACGATCCGCTGTAGTCTGCCTCTGTCCTGTTTGGTGGCCGATCCAAACCACACAGTGATGGAAGAGCAGAAGACAGACTGGATGATGGCGGTGTAGAAGAGAATCAGCAGCTCCTGAGGCAGGCTGAACTTCCTGAGCTGGCGCAGGAAGTACAGCCTCTGCTGGGCCTTTTTCCGGATGGTGTTGATGTTGGAGGCCCACTTCAGGTCCTGGGAGATTGTGGATCCCAGAAACCTGAAGGTCTCCACTGCGGACACAGTGCTATTGTGTATGGTGAGGGGGGGTAGTGTTGGGGGGCTCCTCCTGAAGTCCACTGTCATCTCCACAGTCTTGAGCTTGTTCAGCTCCAGGTGGTTCTCACCACACCAGAGGACCAGCTGTTCAACCTCCCGTCTGTACGCAGACTCGTCACCGTTCCTGATGAGGCCGATGACTGTTGTGTCGTCTGCGAACTTCAGGAGTTTAACAGACGGGTCCCCTGAGGTGCACTTGTTGGTGTAGAGGGAGAAGAGCAGTGGAGAGAGCACACATCCCTGGGGGGCACCGGTACTGATGGTCCGGGTGCTGGATATGTTTTTTCCCAGCCTCACCTGCTGCGTCCTGTCTGTCAGGAAGTTAGTGATCCACCGACAGGTGGGGGCTGGCACGGTGAGCTGGCAGAGTTTGGGATGAAGAAGCTCCGGGATGATTGTGTTGAATGCCGAGCTGAAGTCCACGAACAGAACCCTTGCGTATGTCCCTGGGGAGTCGAGGTGTTGCAGTATATAGTGCAGTCCCATATTGACCGCATCATCCACCGACCTGTTTGCGCGATAGGCAAACTGCAGGGGGTCCAGCAGGGGGCCTGTGATATCCTTCAGGTGGGTCAACACAAGTCTTTCAAAGGACTTCATGACCACAGACGTCAGGGCAACGGGTCTGTAGTCATTTAATCCTGTGATGGAGGATTTCTTGGGGACCGGGATGATCAAGGAGCGCTTGAAGCAGGAAGGGACTTCACACAGCTCCAGTGATCGGTTGAAGATCTCCGTGAAGATGGGGGCCAGCTGGTCAGCACAGGCTTTCAGGCAGGAGGCGGACACACCGTCTGGGCCCAGAGCCTTCCTGATCTTCTGTCTCTGAAAGAGCCGACTCACATCCTCTTCGCAGATCGTCAGTGCCGGTGGGGTGTTGGGTGGGGGAGGTGAGAGGGAGGCAGATGATTGTTTGTTGATGGGGCAGTTGGGCGTGGCGGAAGTGGGCTTGTTGAACCTGCAGTAGAACACATTCAGGTCGTCGGCCAGACGGTGATTGTCCACAGTGACATGGAACTATCCATCTGTCTCAAGACGAGCGGTAAGCAAGTGAATGAAAGCTTGCACAGTGCTCATCTTTAATATGTGAAGTACATAGTTATGTGCCGTATATATTGTTCTTGAGACCTATTGTTACCTTCGCATTGAAAATGCAGAAGGTAATGTTTTCGCCGGCGTTTGTGAATATGTCCGTCCGTCCGTCAGTTATTCGTCTAAATCAGACAAAACTGAGCTGATTCTTATGAAACTTGGTGGGATGATTGGTCACGACCCAAGGAACAATCGATTAGTTTTTGGGAGTGATTGGGTCAAAGGTCAAGGTGAAAAACTTGTTATTCGTTTAAATCAGACAAAACTGAGCCGATTCTTATGAAACTTGGTGGGATGATTGGTCATGACCCAAGGAACAATCGATTAGTTTTTGGGAGTGATTGGGTCAAAGGTCAAGGTCAAGGTCACGAAAAGGTGAAAACCGTAAATTTGCAATATCTTGGATAATTGGCATCCGATTTGCGTGAAACTAGTGCCAAATTGTTCATAATTCAATCTTGTGATATGCGAAGGTATGCGCTCTACCGAGTGCCCATTCTAGTTTGTGGATGTCTTATACCCACTTCCTCTCATCCAATTCAATTCATTTTATTTTGTCCAGCCCTATATCACGAATTACCAATTTGCCTCAGAGGGCTTTACAATCTGTACACATAGACATCTCTGACCTTTGACCTCACATCTGATCAGGAAATATTCCCAAGAAATATAAAAAAACCTTTCAGGGTGAAAAAGGCAAAGAACCCTTGAGGAGAACAACTGAGGAGGATCCCTCTCCAGGATGAACAGAACAATAGATGTAATGTGACCAGATGAACAATAGACGTCATGTGACCAGATGAACAATAGACGTCATGTGACCAGATGAACAATAGATGTCATGTGACCAGATGAACAATAGATGTCATGTGACCAGATGAACAATAGATGTCAAAGTGACCAGATGAACAATAGATGTCATGTGACCAGATGAACAATAGATGTCATGTGACCAGATGAACAATAGATGTCAAAGTGACCAGATGAACAATATACATCATGTGACCAGATGAACAATAGATGTCATGTGACCAGATGAACAATAGATGTCAAAGTGACCAGATGAACAATATACGTCATGTGACCAGATGAACAGAGTTACAGAGTTACATAAACATTCAATGAATATGACAGAATGTACATAATGGTTTAGGCATGGACCACGATCCAGAGCCAGCTTCAATACATTTTGCTTGAATGTTCTCGTGTGATATTCAGAGCATTATCTTCTGCCTCAGCTCATCACTCTGAGCTCTTTCACTCTTACCATTGTTTGCACTTGTAGCATTATTTTCTGCGAGCCCCTAAATCAGCTGTGGCCATGTTGAGAGCCGTGGGGATGCATTCCAAGCCTTCTGATTTGACTCCAGGATTTGGAGGACGATTGCATTTTGTATTTATTATTTTATAAAGCCGTTGGTGTCTCCAGAGAGAACTGTGTAAAGACGGATTCATGTCCCAAGAGATGTCCTCTGAGTCCACGTTGGGTAGTATGTGTACAGCAGTGGCGGGCCGTGCATCTTCTACCTAGGCCTTCAATGCCGTCTTACTACAGCTGAACAACTTAATGTAAGATTAGTTCACCATGTATTGATGTATTTACATGTGTATATATATATCAGACAACCCCCCCCTCCACACACATATATATATATATATATATATATATATATATATATATACACAAACACATATATGTACATACATATATATACACATACATATATATATATACAAACATATATGTATATATATTTATATATACACACATACATATATATATACAAACATATATGTATATATATATATACACACATACATATATATATATACACATATATATATATATAGTTTAGTTTAGTTCCCCCCCCCCCCCCCCCCCCCCCACCAGTGCTTGAGCCTGCTCTATCCACCACGCCTCTCAGTCTACGAGTACCCAGGGTACATATCCTGGTCTCCAGGACTCTCCCAGATCCTCAAGTAGACCTCAGACCAGTGCTAGAGCCTACTCTATCGACCTCCCCCCCTCCCAGTCTACGAGTACCCAGGGTACACATCCTGGGTACCATGTTCTGGTCCTCAAAACTCTCCCAGATCATCAAATAGACCTCAGAACAGCGCTTGAGTCTGCCCTATTTATACTCTCTGGTTCTATAGACTCTGGTACGGCGCGAGATCAAAGGCAGTGACAAGAGGGGATTTCCACCAGAAAACCTGTTTGTATTCAGTGATGACAAGATCAAGGGCAAACAACCTGACCTTTGACCCGATCAATCCCAAAATCTAATCAAATGGTCCCCGGATAATAACCAATCATCCCACCAAATTTCATGCGATTCGGTTTAATACTTTTTGACTTATGCGAATAAAACGCACACACACATACAAATACATGGAGATCAAAGCATTACCTTCCGCATTTTCAATGCGAAGGTAATGACAGATTAGATAGTCACGTGTTGTGTCCCGTGACAGACATAAACAGTAGTATGTGCACGCATAAGTACACGTATACATACACTACATGTACATGCATACAAACAGGTTTTCTGGTGGAAATCCCCTCTTGTCACTGCCTTTGATCTCGTGCCGAACCAGAGTCTATAAGTAGAAGTGATTTCCAGCAGTAGGTTGGTCTGTGAGTCTCACAGAAGCCCCTCCCACTACTGGAAGCAGTGTATGTAAAAACCAGCTTTGATCTGGGAATCGCCTGCACCCCGATAGCGGAGGGGGAGGCCTGTGAGATTCAAAATGTTCATAATTCAATGCCCGATCTTGTGATATGCGAAGGTATGCGCTGACAGCCCACCACTGATATATATATATAATATATATATATATATATATATATATATATATATATATATATATATATATATATATATACAGGACTGTCTCAGAAAGTTAGAATATTGTGATAAAGTTCTTTATTTTCTGTAATGCAATTAAAAAAACAAAAATGTCATGCATTCTGGATTCATTACAAATCAACTGAAATATTGCAAGCCTTTTATTCTTTTAATATTGCTGATTATGGCTTACAGCTTAAGAAAACTCAAACTCTAAATGTTAGAATATCATGAAAAATATACAATATTCTAATTTTCTAGGACATTCCTGTATATATATATATATATACACACACATATATGTACATACATATATATGCACACACATATATATATCTATATATATATATATATACACATACATATATATACATATATACACACATATATATATATATATATATATATATATATATATATATACATATATGTATATACATTTATATATACACACATACATCTATATACAAACATATATGTATATATATATATTTATATATACACACATACATATACATACACACATATATGTATATATAGTTTAGTTCCCTCCCCCCCCTCACCAGTGCTTGAGCCTGCTCTATCCACCACCCCTCCCAGTCTACGAGTACCCAGGGTACACATCCTGGTCTCCAGGACTCTACCAGGTCCTCAAGTAGACCTCAGACCAGTGCTAGAGCCTACTCTATCGACCTCCCCCCTTGCTGGCCTTGCTGGCCCTGACAGCTCACCACTGGTGTACAGATTGTAAAGCCCTCTGAGGCACATTTGTAATTTGTGATATTGGGCTTAATAAAATAAAATAAAATATCAGAATTAGAATCAGAAGCATTTATTAGCTACGTGTGTTAGACAGACGAAGAATTTGACTTGGCGGCTGATGTGTACATTAGACAGACAAACAAAACAACAACAATACCAACAATCAAAAACAATCAACATTCAACATATAAAATAAATCTGTTCAGTTGTGTAACATTGTAATGAATACAATGTGGCGGAAAGTCCAAACTGCAGGAGCTCTGTTCATGAGGGTCAGTGGGGGTCAATATCTAGAACTAGGATTAAATATGTTATCTGTGCATATTTCTTCTGTTTAAACAAAGGAGCCAGAATGAAAAGTTGTGATCCACTTCAGATTCTCCACGCGGACATTTCATTACAACACAACCAGGACTGTTTGTGTCTTCTTGTGTTAAAAATATACACCTGACATAACGATTGTGTTGATGCTCCTGCTTATAGACGAAGATGACGATGACACCCTGGTGATGGAGACGGCCAACTTCCTCCAGGAGCTGTGTCTGCGGGCGGAGGAGCAGGTGGCGGCGGCCGGCGGCTGCCCTGCCGATCTGCTGGCTCGCTCCTCTACGGACTGAGCAAAGGGTCCTGAAGGAGCTCAAGTCTTCTTCTGGTTCACAAAAGTTACAGACGGGACATGTCAGAAGGGTACTTCCTGTTTCTCAATGTTTCACACCAAGCCTTGCAGTTTAAGATATTTAGCAACGCTTCAGTAAAACTTTACACACGAGGAGCTGCAATAGAGGCATTTTCATAACAATGCCAGAAAAGACCCTGATTTGTCTGATTAGTGAACATTAAGTGAAGCTTGAGCCTCTTCAAAGTGGGGCAGTCGCTCCATTCGGACAATTCCAAACTTGACTCCTCAATTCAATCCCAAAAATCCACTATATGTCATCTTAAACAATGAAGGAAGTGACCTATGTGTCATATGTTGTGATGTACAAATGATATAGCTACATGTGCACGTAGACCTTGGGATAGGTTTGTCATAGGTCAAAACAAGGGATTAATATGTTTGCATATCAACACATAAGAAGAACAATTTGTCCCACTGAGGGTGCTGGAGAGTTATGATAACTAATCTAATCTAATCAAACTACAAGTGGATTGTGAACGGTTGATCTTGTCAGCATCATCGTTGTCGTGTGATGTCATTCTCTCTTTACTGCCGCTACCCTGGAGAACATTAATAACACACAGTTCTACAAAAAAACAGGTTGTGTTCAATGACAATATATGTTCAGGTTTTTCAAATGCTTACTTTCAAAATGATTGGTTCATGTCAAATATGATATGATTATGTTTGGAGAACAATGGTGGGCATAGCAAATCAGCTAATGTTTAGGTGTGGTGAAGGTTAGGCAACAGGACCAAAGATTGTTATTAAAAGGGGAAATGTTAACTGCAGTTATGTTATGCGTGACACTTTGACCTTCACTCCCTAAACCTTACGACCTTCACTACGTCCTGGATTGGAACAGGGTGTAGAATCATCCCATATGGACATACTTGTCCAAAACCTGGAGCGTTTCAGTTATAGTTTTAGCTCATGGAAGTTACACACTTAGGTTCATTTTATATGGAAGTGGCATTTATTGACCTTTAGATTGCCTTGAGAGTTGTAATAATTAATGATACAAGTCAACAATTCATACAAATGATGTAGTGCACACGCCAGCTGCACCAAGCCATGAAGGTCCATCTTGATCTAGTGTTGCATCTCCTGATCACATGATCTCATATTGTTTCTTGACTCAAACCATAAAATACAGTTGTGTCATAGTATTGCTTTGTGTGGTCTAAGAAAAAAAGAAATGTATTAAGTCATGCATATTCAATATGTGTATTAGATTGATGTGTTTTGTTGCTGTGCTGTAAGTGTATCCACATCTATAAGTCTTGTAAGATAAGAAAATACCAATCCTCCTGTAGTGGTGTATTGAATAAAGTGTGAATAAAGTTCTTTGTACAGCAATATTGACATTCATACACATATTCAAATTACAGACAACCATTTATTGCAGTTTTGTCATGAATTACTAAAAGTTGAAGTCCTGCTGGTGAAAACTTGAAGCTTCAATGTTCTCAACACATCTTTACAGTGTAAGACAAAAGCTCTGTGATAATATATTTTAAATGTAATTGTATGAAGAGGTTTTTGCTCAATCTAGGATATATTAACAATACTATTTACTGTCCATTAGTATGATCATTAAAATGATCAAACTTGCTACTTGTTAATTATCTGGTAGATGAATTGCATCAGATAATTGGTTTGGATTGTAAAATGTATTTGTGTGTGAGTGTGTGTATGTGTATGTGTGCGTGTGTGTGTGTGTGTGTGTGTGTGTGTGTGTGTGTGTGTGTTGGGGGGGTACATATCAGTTTTAAGGTGGACACAAACAAGACTTTAAGGGATGCTACTGTTGCTCTGTGTCTGCTGGATATGAACACATCGTGTATGCTTCAATATTCTAACATTACCCGGTGACACCACTAGAGGGCAGCGCTTTACTTCTCTCGCGATGAACTGTAGTTTGAGCTTTACTGTACTTTATTATCAGTATCAACATTGATGCTCGTTGGTAGACAGAGCTTTGTCTACTGAAAGCTACATTCATGAGATCACAAATATTAGCATATTAAAAAATTTTTTTTACATAGTTCATCCTTAGTGGGATTTGAATAAAGTTATGGCCCCTTATTAGAGATTTGTTTTCAAATATGAATTCAAGAAAGTTTCACTCAACCGTTTAAATTGCATAGACTAAACCTCTGATGATCTAGGAATCAAGCTTGCCGCCAGATGCCAAAAGGGTTTCCAGGATTTCCTTGAGTTCTGCATGAACATCCTTCGGCGATGCATTATATTTCTATATTATATTTCAGTATTCTGGACTGCATTGTTCTCCCTGTTCCACAGCTCCCATGGGGAGCACACTGAGCTGTCAAGTCTCAATCACACCTGATTATTATTCTCTCTTCAGTTATTTGTGTCACACTCACTTTAGACTGCAACATACAAGCTTGAGCTGGAATTTCCGGTTTATGAGATGTAAAAATTAGCAAATTTAAAGTCCCCCAGGTCTTTTTTTCCTCAGCTGCTCCTAATTCAGACCTCCGCCTCCACGATGTGATGTGACAAACAGCTTTTTGTGGTAATTGGAGATCATTTTGACAACAATGACATGAGCTGGACAGTTTTGGAGTGGATTTATTTTCAGTGTCATCAAAGAGGAGACGAGGAGAGTTGGAGTCAAGTCATTGTCGGAGAGCCCTGGGAAAGGCTTGTAAGGGGACACCTGGGTCTGGGGGGCAAAGCTTCGGCAGGATGAAGGTGGAGAAGAGGCTTTGTCTACGCTGCACATATAATATAATGGATGTGTACATACATCATGATGGTGAGCTCATCCTCTCAGCTTTGGCTGGATGAGACTCAGTGAAGAACTATAAAGAACACAGCCATGTCTATGATGCATTATGAAAGGTATTGAAATGAGCTTATAACACTGTATGGTTAAAGTTAAACGCTCACACATATTTGCAGTTTGTGCTGGCTTAATTCAAGTATCTTAACACTTTCTGACTTATTTTGGCAATTCTTCCTATAATGTACTATAATCATTGTTGTACTGCATTATTCAATATCTTTTTTTCAAATGGTATCGGCATAGCCACTAAGCAGACATTTCCCTCACAGGACTTCACTACCTGGAGACATCATCACCAGAGGAGAGAATAATCAACATAACAAAGATGCAGCATCGTTGATTCACATGAGGACAATTAGTCATATGATGAGAGGAGTAAAAGCAGGAGAATAACTCATAATAATAGAACACGTGTTACATCTAATAACAGCAGCAGCAATGTATATAATATAATGATAATGAAAGCAGTAGTAGTTATAGAAATATGAAATTATAATATGAGCCTATGTTACACTAAGTGGTCATTGGGTGTAATTACATTCCTGTGGCATGTGTTGTACTTTATAGGTGATAGTTTGCTTAAAGGGAAATGAGGACAAAGATATTTAATAGATCCAAGGTAAACACAAAAAACACAGTAGAAACTGATTTGTTTAACGGGTCGTAACAGAAAATGAACACTACAATGAACCTTTCGCCAAAGTAATGTTTCCCAAAGACTCTAAAGAGTCTACTGAGATAATACCAGAAACAATGGTGAAGATGGATGGTCTACCTTTTTTTCATCCCTTATCTCGACCACCTAATTATGGGAATACATTTTTTTGCAGCCCGCAGATCAGAGGACCTGGTTTATTCTAATATTCTGAAGGTCAGAGGACTTGCTGTATTCTTATATTCCGCTCAAACTATATCTAAACTCTCACTTGGCTTAATTTTATCCTTTATACTCTCAACATGGCTTATGGCTAAAAAAGATACCGAAACAAATCTCAAATGGCTTCTCGACACCCCCCAATTTTTCATAACTGTATTAAATACCGGGTGGGGTCCCATTTTCTTCATCATGAGCAAGCAAAGATATACATAAACGATCAGATATCTTTAATGAGAAAGGTCTGAGGGCTTTTGATGACAAAGGTACTAAGATCATCACTTAAGGCTGATGATGGAATCATCCTTTGGGATCACATCACATGCACTCTATGTAGAATACACAAGGCCAAACCAAGGGATTGGTTTAAAAACACAGGTCAGCAGTATGTACCCTTTGTACAGGAGGCCTCGTGGGTTCTATGTGGAACAGCACATGTTCTGGAAAACGGTTTCTTTCCTTTTGACAAAGATCTTAAACTATGTAATTCATGCACTCATGCTGTGCTGCTTCTAACGGATTTTCACACACTGGAATTATCACAAACCCCAAGACGCACCGTATTAATCGGCCTGAAGGAAAGAGCTGTTATCAATGCGCTGGAGTCCCCCTCAGACCCTCAGGAAGCCCCCAGTGGATGGCTAGCAGTCTTAAAGTTGTGAACATGGAATTTTCAATAGCCAGAATGGTGCTCAAGAATCAAGAAAAAAATATTTCATCCTGGT
Source organism: Liparis tanakae (assembly GCA_036178185.1). Lineage (NCBI taxonomy): Eukaryota > Metazoa > Chordata > Actinopteri > Perciformes > Liparidae > Liparis > Liparis tanakae. The sequence continues at coordinate 20,004,755 of CM070106.1, forward strand.
CCTCAGCAAAATCAGACAATATATGTAATTGTATCAATATAATACATTCCCTTGTATAATATCCAGAGATGTATAAGGGGGGAACGGGCATCGCCAATAGTGGGAGGGGGCAATATGTTTAAATGAGGGTATTGGCATGTTTACCCTTATTTACATGTATTTATTACTTTGTATGATTATGTGCCCGTGCCTCTGTGCACATCTTCTCTTTTTCATATTCTTATCTATAAAATATAAAACGTTACCTGTCCCTGTGTCGGACAGGTATTACCTACCTTTCTTTCCGGGCCCTTGGTGGTACCATCAGACGACTCCAATTTGAATGTTACCGTGTTCCCTGCGGTCCAGAGACTCTTTCCATTGTGTATGTGTGTGTGAGTACCTACACACAGAACAATAATGGTTCTTAAATGGTTCCTTAAAATATGTTGTGGTTCTACAAAGAACCATCACCTACTGAGAAACACATTTTTCGTTTGAGGCCCCAGTAGGCCTATGGGTTCTTTGAGACACCTTTATCGGTTCTTTGAAGAACTCTTTAAGGAAATGGTTGTTTACGGAACCCTGGTTTGAAATGTTCTTTGTGGAACCAGATATGGTTCTTCTATGGTATCACTCTGAAGAACCATTTTTGGTTCCAGGTGGCACCTTCATATTTCTGTGTCCATCTTCAACTCTTATTTTGAAAGTAAACGAGACAGCCTGTTCCCAAACATAATCTTATCCAGAAATAAATTGTTAACTTCTCAGAAAAGAGATTGAAATCTTTTCTCTCAGACATTTATAAAATAAATCAACATGGGAGGGTATACGTCTTCATCCTATTACACGTGGCATTCTTTCCTATGCTCTAACATTTGTTTGACTTTTTGTCGTTCTTCCAGTTTTTGGAAGTCATTTTCTGTTGAATCCTTATTGGTGTCTTTGTCTAGTCCTTTAAACGGATACCATTTAAAGGACCAGACAAAGGTATTGGACACAATCCAGACATGGTGCCTCAAAGAACCATTTTTTGTGAGGTTCTTTGAGACGAATGTACAGGGTATAAGAACTACTTCAGGAAATGGTTCTTTAAAGAACCCTGGTTTGAAAGGTTCTATGGGGAACCAGATATGGTTCTTCTATGGCATCGCTCTAAAGAACCACTTTCGGTTCCAGGTGGCACGTTCATGTTTCTGTGTGTACCTACTAGACCCCTGATCTTCTGAGTGTGGATAGACTTGACCCTGCAGACCTTTAGGTACTAGGACGATGGTGAGACTAAGTTTTATTTCCCTGTGACCAGACATCGGCCAGTAGGCCGCGCACTGGATTCATATTCGGTCCAAGCTGTTGGCTCTCCTCTCACAACTCCCCCCCCCCCCCTTCCCATTGCTGTCAGAGGCATTTGGTTTGGTTTGTATGGCTGGGTACTTGCGGGCAATGATCATCTCAATTAATCCAATTCCTCTGCTTCCTTTTCCGATGTCTTCCTTTCATCGGCAACCCATGGTTCTGGAATAACGTTTAAAGATAACATTCTCATTCACAAGCCGGTCACACGTAACGCTATTCCATTTTCACTGTGGACAGAAACACATTAGCATAGCACAAGAGTGTGTGGGACATGAAAGTAAAAATAATGCCTACAAAAATAGTAAAGCAAACAATGATGCCATTTCATCTGCTTTCTTCTCCTTCGTCTTCCCTATTTCTGCTGCTTTGACATAATTATAATTAGATCTAATAGCGATGGAAGCCATGTGATCCCCGTGTGGCTGAGAACCATCGGCTCTTTGTCTGCTGAGGGTTTCCTGAGTGTTGTGCGATGAGGCCATCTTTCACTCACGTCCTGCCTGAATGACAAACAGGTGTGTCTGCAGCAGAGAGATTAAACTCTCTTTGATTGTGTGAGTCTATTGACTAAAGAACCCACATGTAGACAGAAATTCAGCAGCAGGCACCTTTCACAGCTTCAGGCCCCGGGACATTCTACAAAATGGACTATTGTTTGACTCTATTTTGAACTTTTTACTTAGTATGTTTGCAGAAGATGAAATTCTGCTGCTTTTGATGTGGCTCCCACCCTCTCTTTGTTGAATACAATACCACAAAAGTGTTCAAACTATAGGAGAGAGGAAGTGAGAGGGGCTTTATAAGATATAGTCAGGCTGTTACCCACCAGTGGCAAAACACAATCTAGTAATTGCTGCCTTTTCTGGCCTTGATTGTGACGACTGGCTTCCAGAAACCCACTTGATGTTACATCCAGCAGGATCATAGACTGGGCTGTACTCCTCTATTCACATGTATTTGAACTCTGCAGGTGGAAGTGTGTGTTTGTTGTATTCAGGCGAGGGCAGTTCTTTGTGAGGGTTTGGCAGGATGTGGAGTCAGTTCCCGATAGAGAATGTTTTATGGCCCTGAAATAAGCAAAGACATTGGCCGCCACCCTCATAATGACTAAGTAAGCCACATATGGAATCTGCTGGAGGGGGTCACACCGTCCACTAACTTGATTGAGAGTGCTTTGACAAGGCAGAACCTTTGTGACGAACTGCTGCTTCTGAGCATCAAACTTCTGACGGAGTGAGCTCCATTATGCAGAACTACATTTCTCGTGCAATGGCCCGGTTATAGGTCGATTAAAGTCATGGATATATATTTGGGTATGGACAGCAGAGACAATCATAATCAAATTCTTTATTTAGTCTCCACAATGTGTTTGCCTCGACGAAGCATCCCGATTGGTGCGTTTCAAACCGTCATGTCCGTTCTGAACAACACTGAGCAAAGCTCCAGGTTTCTGGAGATCACGATCTCACCAACGTGATCTCGCCAACGTGATCTCACCAACGTGATCTCACCAACGTGATCTCGCCGTACATTACCGTTTGGGAAAAAGCCTTTTGCTGAGTGAAGGTCTGTGTGTAGTCACGTTGTAACACGTGGTTTATGTTGAGAAACGTGCTGACTGACATTTAAACAGGTGGCAATGTTGATGGTTAACATTGATGTTCCAATAGTTACCATGTTAACCATGTTACCCATGTTTACATTGTTAACCATGTTAACCATGTTACCCATGTTTACATTGTTAACCATGTTAACCATGTTTACATTGTTAACCATGTTAACCATGTTACCCATGTTTACATTGTTAACCATGTTACCCATGTTTACATTGTTAACCATGTTACCCATGTTTACATTGTTAACCATGTTAACCATGTTACCCATGTTTACATTGTTAACCATGTTAACCATGTTTACATTGTTAACCATGTTACCCATGTTTACATTGTTAACCATGTTACCCATGTTTACATTGTTAACCATGTTACCCATGTTTACATTGTTAACCATGTTAACCATGTTAACCATATTTACATTGTTAACCATGTTAACCATGTTTACATTGTTAACCATGTTAACCATATTTACATTGTTGACCATGTAAATCATGTTAATTATGTTACCCATGTTAACCATGTTTACATTGTAAACCATGTAAACCATGTTAACCATGTTTATATTGTTACCCATGTTTACATTGTTGACCATGTTACAATGTTTACATTGTTAACCACGTTAACCATATTTACATTGTTGACCATGTAAATCATGTTAATTATGTTACCCATGTTAACCATGTTTACATTGTAAACCATGTAAACCATGTTAACCATGTTTATATTGTTACCCATGTTTACATTGTTGACCATGTTACAATGTTTACATTGTTAACCCCGTTACATTGTTTACATTGTTAAAATTTAAAATGTACATGTTAAAATGTGTACAATGTTAACCTTGTTTACCATGTTAACCATGTTACAATGTTTACATTGTTAACCATGTTACAATGTTTACATTGTTAACCATGTTAACCACGTTTACATGGTTAACCATGTTACAATGTTAACCATGTTAAACATATTAACCATGCAACCATGTTAACTATGTTACATAGTTACAATGTTAACCATGTTTACATTGTTAACCATGTTACAATGTCTATGTTGACCATGTTACAAAGTATATTCCAGGGGCCTGTGCCACAATTCTAGCTCGACACACACTCGACACACACTCGACACACACTCGACACAAACTTCTAAAAGCTGTGAATTCAAGACGAGGTAGCAGATGTTTTATTGATAGCATGGTGTGCACACAAAGCCATGGAAATAACTGGCAACGCGATGGAGCTTTGAGACATCGGCCTCAGGACAGGAAGTAGAAATGATGAAGATAAATGTAGTCAAACTTGTCCACATTAAACATTAACATTAAATAAATGTGTATAACAGGAACTGCATTTGCATTTAAGCATAAAGAGATCCCAAAGAGAAAATAAAGGATTTATGTACGTTTAGCTTTACAATGTCTTTGTGATCACATTGTTCTCCTGTTACTATAGCTAGATAAAGTATCACACCACCTGTATAAGAGCCCCAGAATACAGGAAGTTACATCTACTCCGTTGTAAATGTTCTTCAGTGTTTCTGATCAAAGGCCTGTGTTGTGTGAGAGCTTTAAGCATCTGTTAGCTTCCAGCTGCAGGCAGCTGTTCTCAAGCAGAAAGCTTCATTATCCCGCTGCACACTAGGCCCCGCCCCCCAAAAATGCTCATGCTGCTCTTTGTCTGCTGGTGAATGTGAAACATAGTTAACTGTTTGCTACATTAGCAATAACAGCGTCCAAAGTGAGTTTGTATGTGTGAGTCTGTACACTGTATTTAAACAAGATGTTTAAAGTATAATATAACTTCACTATCATGTCAAAGGCTCTTTATAGACCACGATCCATAGACAGTCTCTCATTACCTGTCCTACATCCCTTAATACTTCACATCAAAACATATGTCTTCATCTCATTGGGGGGAGTATTTCCTGATCCGATGTGAGGTCAAAAGTCAGGGATGTTGTATGTGTCAGACTGTAAAGCCCTCAGAGGGGAGTTTGTAATTCGTGATTTTGGGCTAGACTAAATAAATGTAATGCAATTGAATCCACACCTAATCCCAATCTTAGTTACTCTGTGAAGATTTAGATTTCAGATCTTCCCTCCAAAAACTGTGATGGCTGCCATAAGATGCATTTATGCATCATGAGGGCATTACTCAGAGGATTAATAAAGGTTATTCATGGAATCCTTTGCTTAGTCTCTACATAGGACCTGGGATCCATCGCTTTTCTTTTTTTAACTACTTTATTGTCTTTAGTATTATTATTTCATCTTGTAGTGTGGCTGACATGTCTTTGTATGGGAGGGAGAAGGCTGTGTGTGTGTGTGTGTGTGTGTGTGTGTGTGTGTGTGTGTGTGTGTGTTTGTGTGTGAAACACAAGTTACGTTATTAAATTATTACTCTGGTTTCCTGTAATGAGTTATGGAAGTCCCACCTGCTAATCAACAGTCCTACTTTACCTCATTCTTTCCTTCAGGATATTATTGTGAGAAGATATCAGTTATTGTTCCTCCAAGTTAAACATCCTGTTGTCATTCAGTGAAGATCATTCTATTCACAGCTTTCAGAGGGGGAAACTGAGCGGATCCATGACACAATAAAGCGTCTTAACATGCTGCAGCTGGAACCGGCCCCACTAGCCTGGGGTGAAGTTCTCCCCTTCACAATAAAACACGGCCTTGTTGAAAGAGAGCTAATGCCTCTGTTGTCAGGGAGTTCCTGTTTGCTGTCTGGCCGCCTGCAGCGGTATGTCACAAACACAACCTTGGTAACAATTGCCATTCATTATTCATTTATTATGATCACTGTTTTCAGGAAATAACTAAACATTTTAAAAAAAGAACTTTATCTATTCTTTTACAAAAATAAATTACATACTATTCACTCTTTTGAAAAAAACATACACACTTTAGCCACATATTATACATTTTGTTAGACTATCTAAGCATTATTATATTGTATACATATAACTTCACATTTGAACATTTTATGATGGTATATCACAAACTGTTAAGTTTTACAGGTCTTGTATTCAAAGTCTGTCGAGCCGTTGATTACATAATATATTCTTTTTTTCGATAATTTTTTTGAAGATGCAAGTTTTAAAGACCACAAGTTGTACATTAAACCCCACCACGAACCAAATCCTGACAAACTCTTATATATATATTTATATGTATATATATATATATATATATATATATATATATATATATATATATATATATTACTACATTATTATCTTTACTGCCACCATAGCCTCCATCCGCGTTACATCGTGGGCGGGACTTTGTGTGGTGGCGGCCCGCCCCCTGGTGGCCATGTTGGTGCACCACACTAAGATGTGTCCAGTGTTCAGAGTAAATGTAGTAGGAATATCCAGTTGAAGAGGTCAATTTATTTAAGTTTAGGTTTTTTATTATTATTATTATTATTATTATTACTACGTCAGTATGAAAACCCTGAAGAAATGAGCGCTTGCTGTGATGGTTTGTGTAGCTGCATCAGGCCTGAGGTGCCTATGAAATAAGGTTTTTATTTTTATAGAGTGTTGAAGTTACATCTATACTCTTGTGCCAAGTGTGCAGCTGCTGTTGCTACGCGACCACAGACAGATAACTGTATCGCTTTCAGGCATTTAAGTTTGTATCAACAGATTGTCTGTGGAAAGCAGTGTTACCCCAAGGAAACAGTGTATGTCAGTGTGTGTGTGTGTGTGTGTGTGTGTGTGTGTGTTGTGTATGTGTGTGCTACTATACTAAAATGTTGTAGACTTTTAGCAGCGGTGCTCGTAGAAGGAATGGAGGAGAAACAGCTATGAGGTCGTAAAGCTCTGGGTAGCGCTACACTCAAACATATTCACAGAAGAAGAGATTCTGTTTCATCCACACGCTTCACAGCATTAGTTTTCAGGCGGTCTCTCGGCTCTCTTCTCAGGCAGTCCAGCCTTCTTCTGACTTTTCTTCTGTGCGCCGCTGTGGACGGGCGTGTCCTTGTGTCCGGACTCATTGTGCTGTCTGGAGTAGCGCTTGCACTTGCAGGAGGTCACCACAGTGATCTTGTAGGTCCTGGCGCTGCCGTCCTGGCACTGGAGCCGGATCCGCTGAGTCCTGGTCCGGTCAATGACACAGCGCCACTCCTGGGCGTCGCGGCGGCTCCAGTACCTCCCGGTGTAACTCCCAGCCCCGATCCAGTTGGGCAGCAGGTGGGCAGGCAGACACTCCCCAGCACACACCAGCTCCTTGATGGGGTTGACACTGGTGCACTGGCCATCAGAGATGTACTTGGTGGACCTCAGCTCCCTGCAGCCCACCTGGCTCTGGTCTGGGCCTGAGAAATGAGATCTTAGTTAGATATACTCCGGTTCCTCTATGCATTCACACTGTTACTGTTCAGATCTGGTCTAAATTGTCATCATCATAGAGAACAGGGGCACTCCACTGAGTTCAATTTACAAGGAGAACTACTCAGCTGGTGTCTCAGCTTTGTGTCCAATGATATGATATTCATGATGGGATATAGGATCAGGCGTTAGCCGGGAGGTGCCTCGTAGGAAGCATTGAGGTTTAGGCTATGTCAGCCTGCATCACTTTTGACTTTCTTTTTTAAAAGGTTAAAATAATCAATATATGTTGTTATTATTAGAGTGAACATGTGAGCATGCACTTTGATTATGAACAATGCAGCTACTACAGGGCTGTTTAACTATTCTATCACAATGTGTATTGGCAATACTTCCAGACCTGACGTCAGTGTAGTTTACAAAAATAATGTATCTAGATTACAATGCAACATACATTTATGCAAACCATTATTTAAAATGTCTTTTCTTTCTTTTGTTGTTGCGATATGCTCTCGTATTTTCCTCTTTTCTCTATGTCTTCATCACAGACTCCCACTATGCAGCCTGGGTAGTCAGGTCCAATGTTCCCAATCCCCACATTCTGTCGGCCACATTGCACTTACTTACACAATGCTGAATGCTTATTAATCATATTTCTGCAACATGTCCACGTAAGCAAACCAATATAAAAGAATCAAACGTCCCTTCAAACGAAATTGTGCTGATCATCTCGTGCACATCATAGAGAATGATCATCCATTGCAGTGGTTCTCAAATGGGTCAGTGAAGGCACCCCAGAGGGTACGTGAAGGCACTCCACGTGAGATTTTTCAAAAATATATTTAAAATAATGATTAATGATGAGTATTCATTCAAATAAATCATTTAAAAAGTACTTATTATATAAAAAAAAATATATTAAATATAAATGTAAGTCCATAAACTTAATTGTATATATTCTATTCTAAATCAAACACTGATGGCGCAGCTCTGCGCATTCGACTTTTTTTGTTAACCAAACATGTGTTGCGCTGGTTAACACGTGTAAACATATTTCCCAGGGACCACATCACTGAATAAAAGTTGAGAACCACTCAATAGATGTCTCGCGTCACACCGATAGAGCGGTGATGAGCAGGAGCGACCCGGCGGCGTGGACTCACCGTTACGCGCAGGGTCCGCCGGCCGCCGCCTCCCTCCGTTCCTCGACTGGTTGGTGTCCTCGGACACCGGCTCCTCTCCAGCGTCGTGGAGCGGCTGCACGTGGCCGGACTCGGTGCCGTCGTTCTGCACCGCGGAGCGGCTCCTGCACAGCAGCAGCAGGAGCGCGAGAAGCTGAAGTCCGCTGGCAGGACGCGACATGACTGCACCTGACTGGTCTGAGAGCCGCTCACCTGCGCCGCAGCTTTATATGTCCCGCGGTGTGTGAACAAGGCACACCCCCACGCGCAGCTGCTGCTCTGGGATCAGCTACCTCATGACCTGGAGCTTTCCATAGGACGTCTCCGAAAGACTCGCGTAACTGCTCTGGATTCAAATGTCCTCACAGAACCATGAAGGATCTTGAATGGTTCTTTAAAAGGCGTTGTGGTTCTACGAAGAACCATCACCTCCTGGAGAACCATTCGTTCGTTTGAGGCCCCATATACGTTTCTTTAAGGAAATGGTTCTTTAAAGAACCCTGGTTTGAAAGGTTATGAACCAGCAATGGTGCCTTAAAGAACCATTTGCTGAAGGTTCTTTGAGACAACGTTATAGGTTCTTTGAAGAACTCTTTAAGCATTTTTTGTGTGCATCTTGAACTCTTATTTCGAAAAATGAAACACAGCCTGTTCCCCAAATAAAATGTTACCTTCTCAGAAAAGTGATTGAAATCTTTTCTCTCATGGGAGGGTGTACTTTTTCATCCTATTCTTTCATATGCTCTAACATTTGTATGACTTTTTGTGGCTCTTGCAGTTTTTGGAAGTCATTTTCTGTTCATTATTGGTTTCTTTGTCTAGTCCTTTAAACGGATAGCCTACGGTCTCTTTAGATATTAGGTATTGGACAGAACCACCCAGTGGGGAATCTCCAAAGTACAACACGTGTTCAATTCAGTTGATTTTGTATCGCCCAAGCTCAAAAAACACAAAATAGCTTCAGAGGGCTTTACAATCTGTACACATAGACATCCTCTGTCCTAGGACCTCACATTGGATCAGGAACAACTCCCAAAACAAGGAAACGGGGGAACAAAAACAGAAGAAACCTCCTGAAGAGCAACAGAGACCCCTCTACATAACAGAGTTAGAACACATTCAATCATTATATACTTGGATGTATTAGAAATTCAACATAATAATAAATATGAATATTATTATTAGTATTATGCTACTATATAGTGAGGTAATATAGGACTATAAGCTCTCTATTCAATTTAGTTTATTTTGTATAACCCCAAATCACAAATGAGCCTCAGAGGGCTTTACAATCTGTACACGACAATTCAATTCAGTTTATTTGTATAGCCCAGTTTCACAAATTACAGATTTGTCTCAGAGTGCTTTACAATCTGTACACATAGACATCCCTGACCTTTGACCTCACATTGGACCAGGAAAAACTCCCAAATAACCCTTCAGGGGGAAAAAAGGAAAGAAACCTTCAGGAGAGAACAGAGGAGGATCCCTCTCCAGGATGGACAGAACAATAGATGTAATGTGTACAGAAGGACAGATTTAGAGTTAAAATACATTCAATGAATCTGACAGTTTATCAATAGTTCATATTTAGGCATATTCCATGACATCCCTGATACAGGACCTCTGTACTATGAGTTATGGCTCTCTTGGTGCACGATGGCACTATGAGCTCTCTAGTGGGGTAATATGGTGCTATGAGCTCTCTAGTGGGGTAATATGGTGCTATGAGCTCTCTAGTGGGGTAATATCGTACAGGTACTATGAGCTCTCTAGTGGGGTACAATTCAATTCAGTTTATTTTGTATAGTCCAATATCACAAATTACAAATTTGCCTCAAAGGGCTTTACAATCTGTACACATATATAGACATCCCTGTCCTCACATCGGATCAATAAGCTCTCTAGTGGGGTAATATGCTATAAGCTCTCCGGTGGGGTAATACAACATCTAGTTGGTATCCTCCAAAACCAACATCTCGTCCTTTTGGCTGCAGATATGTGTAAATAATTTCGAAAAACTACCGCTTTAGAATGACCGGGTCATCCTTGTATATTTATATTTTTAATACTTTAACCACTACTGCCCAGACACGTTTCTATTTCAGAAGTCTTTATACATTCACTCCAAAGAATTAAAGGTACCGATTTTAATTGTGTGCCGGTGCCCAGAAGCATCCACCAGCCCTCCACTATCAACTCACATTGAGTTTCCTAACATTAGGCTGTTGGCGGATCTGACCCCAACATATGAAGACACTGGGTTTTATGTTTGCTTTGAGTGGATTCCTTCATCCAAATTTAAACGTGTGACTGTGAAGTCTTACCTCATTCTGTTGCGTTAAGTGTCTAATATTTTGCATGCATTAATGATTTATCTCTTGTGTTTGGAATGCATTGCTCCATGTGAAACACACACACACACACACACACACACACACACACACACACTGTCCACATACCACATGGCACAGGTCAGGTCACACAGCTTCTTCTTCTTTTTCTGGTTAAATGAGGATACATGCAGCAGCTTTGAAAGTCACATTTATTGTCGTGCAGGGTGTAAGGCTTATTATCATACCAACATATCAACTATATATTTAGGCCTACATCCTTCAACAAATGTTCGCTCGAGACAGCTTTGCTGAGTGGTCTAATTGTCTGACCAAGACAAAAGGTGATTTTGCACATTTGTTTTCAACAGGTACTCACATGAGTAACACCTCTTGCTCTCTTTGACAAACGTCGGATTGTATATCGAGGGCAAGAATAAAGAAATTAATGTGACAATCTATGATTACAATACAGTACATGTCCAGTCTACATTGAATGATTCCCACTGCAAGAGGCAACACAACTAATGAGAATTCATTTTATTTTTATGTTTGATTGTTTGATTTTCGTTTGGTTTTAGTATAAGACATTTACTTTCATTAAGTCCACAATACAGATTAGTGGGAAGAAGAAGAAGAAGAAGCAATACTGCTCCCAGGCACCAGGGGCGCTGTGCTGTCCGCCGCCCTCTTTAGCTTCCTCTCGGTACACGTCATGCAAACAGCAGCTTCAAGCTTCTGAGCATGCGCACAGACAGCTCCTCCTTCAATAACCGTGAGTGGAAGAGAAGCACGATAATGGTCAGTTCCTTTTCTTTCTTTTTATTGTACTAACTGCAATTTTAAAATCACATCCATTAACATTCGTAGTTCAAATTGTGTAATGTAAACGTAGAGAAAGTGCGCCGTTGTGTAGTGTAACGCTAACTCTGTCACAAAAGCTGACGTTAACGTCAAATAACGTGAGGGCTCTTGTCCACGTAAGCGTACAGAACAGGGCTCGGTATGTTCACTTCTTTGACTTTAATGAGCTTCAATCGTTCTCTGTTTACAAGCTATTCACGAATGCTCTCCGATTTTCGAACAGATGTGGCGCTTTTATTTAGGTAAAAACAGCTTTGATGAAATAGTCGGTTTTTAGCTAACTGTTAGCCTCCACACGTTTAAAGAAAGGACATTTGTCGTGTTGTATTTCATAAACCATGTTAGCTAGTTAAACTGCTGCTCGGTTACTCGTTTCAAAGTTAGCCCTTGACTCTACAGACCAACACGTTTGTGGACAGCCGAGCATCACAGACGAGAGGACCGTGTCCTCTCCCCTTGGAGCTCTCCATTGATCGTCCGATTGTAATTGTTTCTCCTCAGACGATGAAGATGCTGCCCGTGTTTTTGGTCCTTGCTCTGATCGGCCTGGGCTCGGGAGAAGAGGGGGCTCGTCTGCTGGCCTCCAAGTCCCTGCTGAACCGCTATGCTGTGGAGGGCCGGGATCTCACCCTGCAGTACAACGTCTACAATGTGGGCTCCAGGTCAGCACTGAACTCTGGGATGGATGATTCAACATTGTTACCTGGAAACTAAAAACTCATTATGGTGTTATTTACGTAATTGTTTTAGTACCAATTTACCTTTTTACTAGATTGTCCATTTCCTAATTTATTAGGCAGCTTCGAATCATAAACTTGTAGCTGACTTTTAATGGTTTATCAAATAGGCCAACATAGACGCATACATATCCACTGACAACCCAAGAAATGCACTCAAGCAGTAGAGTTGCTCTCCTTTACCACTCAGGAGTGTTTGTAACAAACTGTGGGGCCCACCATATTGATGGCCGTCCCAAAACAAGCAGGACCCATCTCCGGTGATGGGAGACGATGACACCCGAAGTGTGTTCTTCATGTCCAGTCTACCCTGTGACTGGGTTCTGGTCGCTGCAGAAAACCTGCCTCCCAAAGACGGGATGTTAGAAATGGAAGCAGGCCGTCAGGGCTTTTTTGGCGATCTCAAGATATTCTGCCTTGACGTAAATCCATAAAACCGGCAGTCGTTGTCTAAAAACACCGTCAGTCACTAGATTGTGAGTTTCATTTTTATGGTATTGTATCGTGTGATCTCTCGACATGTGTCAAGAGGCTTATGTATCGGCTCATTTTTCAATAATAATCAATCAAATTTTTCTGTGCGGCCTTTAAATATCACTGTCATGAAATATCATGGTTGGACGGTGTCCACGATTATGAGCAACATCGTTAAAATATATTTTTCACCTAGGTTACCGACGTTAAAGATTAGTTGCATCAAAACCTTCCACTTTCCAGAGCAAAAACAATGATGGCATTATCGGCCATCCATCAGCACCGCACACACCCGGGGACAGCCCACCTGACGCCTCTGGGGATGAGCTCCTGATCCAGAGGCAGTGTAGCCCAAACCATGACGCTCTTGTTAAGCAGCTCTACACACTTAGAAACTCTCTGAGAGGCCGGGCTGCAAGATTGTGACTGAACTTTTACAACAAACCAATATTGGCCATAAATGGAAAGATTATGCTTGTCAATACATTGCAATAATGATGAGTTGGGAGGCCTTTGATTGAGGGTAAACATTGGATCTACCGATAACTTTTGTGATTGTATCCAACCACTGAGCTGAGCATCCTCTTTGTGTCTGCAGTGCTGCTCTGGAGGTGGAGCTGTCGGATGACTCGTTTCCCCCTGAAGACTTTGGAATCGTTTCAGGGATGTTGAACGTCAAATGGGACCGGATTGCACCGTATCCTTGAACCTAAATGTCGTGTAGTGTTGGTGCTGTAGGGTAATGTCCGTTTAACAAACTTGTAACTCTCACCGATGCAGTCTAGTGAAGGGGGGGAGATTCCAGTGGACCCGAACACGTCTGGACGGTTGTTTACTTCTCATTAGCACATTCTTGCTTTATGTCCAGGTCATGTTGACAGGCTTATTGTTCTGGGAAATGCTCTAATGACTTATCCTGTACAATTCTCATATGGTCACATCTTCAACATGGGGTACACCTTGTATGGCGTCGGTTTCTGATTGGGTAGTTGACCCTGAGTGTTAAGGAGCGTTGAGTGGTCGTAAAAATGGAACATTGCGATACGACTCCATTTTACAATTGACCATATGTTTTAAGTTATCCGTTTTTAACTGGTGACCTCTCAGAGCGAGCAACGTCTCCCACACCGTGGTGCTGCGCCCCCTGAAGGCCGGCTACTTCAACTTCACCTCAGCCTCCGTGAGCTACCTGGCCCAGGAAGGAGGACAGGTTGTGGTAAGAGCAGTGTCTCCTCTTCGTGGCTCAGAGCAGTGACGTGTGTGTGTGTGTGTGTGTGTGTGTGTGTGTGTGTGTGGAGCAGTGACGTGTGTGTGTGTGGTGCAGTGACAGCAGCTCACCTCTGTGTGCGTCCTACAGACGGGCTACACCAGCGCCCCCGGCCAGGGAGGCATCCTGGCTCAGCGAGAGTTTGACCGCCGCTTCTCCCCACACTACGTAAGTGACGCAGCCTTTTATTCTCTTAGGCGTGTTTGGATATTACAACCTAACGATACACATTCAGTTGCCAGTTTATTAGGCACAGCTAGGTAACACTCAGGGTTCGTACGGTCATGGAAAACCTGGAAAAGTCATGGAATTTTTAAAATGGTCATTTCCAGGCCTGGAAAAGTCATGGAAAAAACTTAAATCACAAAAGTATGGGAAAAGTCATGAAAATGTGTTATAATCACTTGTTCATTTACACCGAGTTTGAAATAATGAATATGTTTTAGAAAGAGACTCAAAATATAAGCCGGCGTACGCTCTCATACTGGCGCCGCAATTTTCTTTTTTTCCCGCGTTGCAAGTGAACGCACCGTAACTGGAAAATTGGATGGCCATAGCTCGGGAGGCAAATGTTTATTCTTTAAATAAAATGTTGTCTCTAATACATTTGTTTCATTAAATGTATACTGTATGCTTTGGAATTCACATTGTTTGAATACTAAATATTCTCACCTTTCATGTATAAACAGATTTTAGTTTGGTCATGGAATTTTGGTTTAAAGTCCTGGAAAAGTCCTGGAAATCCACTGGTCAACATGTGTAAGAACCCTGAACACTAATGCAGCCTGCATTGCGTCTGGTTGTGTTGTGTTTTCCTGAGTTGAACCACTAGTGGATATGAATAGGCTGGACGTAATAAAAAATTCAGTATGATGCAACATTATTTAACAGCGCCACTAATGATGGCCTCAAAACTTACGTGACGGTTGAATCAACACTGAACGTTAGAGTGGGGTTTTCCTCCCCTGCTGTCAGAAGGAACCCTGCAGGGTAACGATGGAAATGATTTCCCCACTCATCCACTGTCCGGCTTCTCCCTTTTCTAGCTGGATTGGGCTGCGTTCGGCGTGATGACGCTGCCCTCCATTGGCATCCCGCTGCTCCTCTGGTACTCCAGCAAGAGGAAGTACGACTCACCAAAGGCCAAGAAGAACTGAACAGGCACAGATTAGGGTGTGGGGTGGGGGTCTCTGAATAGCTTAATAACCCATATTGGGGTTGAAAGTCAAAAGAAAGTGCGGTGACCAAGGAACGCGATTGTGATTGAGAGAATTTGGGATCAGGAGATAGAACAACAGCTAAAGTAAGGGGAACCGTTTCAGTGTGCATGAACGTGCACAGCTGCTGACTATTTCTACACATTTGACAGTTGTTGGACTTGAAGATAAAATAAAGTGTTTTTTCTAAATCTCTGTTTGATTTGGTTTCACTTTTGTCTCATTTCCATGGAACCGTACGCAGTGACTTTTAAAGTCATTTGAAACAAATCAATGTCCAGCGAAGTGGAGAGAAAGCTGCCGTTAACAAAATAATCAATTATTTATTTTTACATTTATTAATCAGCTTTACACCCATCACAAATATTCTGGTTAATAATCCTAAAACCTGTAATATTTCGTCTGACTATGCTAATTATCAAAATTCCATTAGGTTCCTTAAATCGGACCATTTTGAAAATGTCTTGAAGGAAAACCAGATTGGAGTGGGAAGATTTCCAGAAGGTCCATGAAGCGAGCCGAGCCTGCTGAAGCTAGCATGACGCCAACATTAGCTAATCTGATTTAGCCTGTGAGTTAGCTTGCGTCACACTAGATTATTCTGATGACTAACCTCATCATTCAACTACGTACTTTAAATGAGACTTCAACACTCGCCTTCCAGATCTGCTCCTAAGACTACTTGTTACAATGTGAGATCCTGGGATGGGAATGTCCCGTGTCTAGAGATCTTAAAGCCCTCTGAGGACATTTTTGAATATCGGCAATACAAAAATAAACTGAATTGTTACCACGGTGTCAACCAAAGATGGGTCAACGTATCCACGCACTGTCATCAGCTGTCATGTGACATGTTTTCTACGCATCTATTAGTAACTCAGCAGCTGTCTGTGTGTTTCCATCCTGAAGTGGAAATCCAGACAATCTGATTAAATAGGATGATGTAGATGATGGGCCGACTACAGAACCTTGGTGAACACCAAGTGTGACTGGCTCTGACGAGAGGAGTGGTTGTGTAGAGGCAGCTTGGCCTGTGGTGGTTGAGGCAGACTGGATCAAGACCAGGTTTCTTTTGGTTTGGGGTGACAAAAGCAGTTTTGAAGGAGGGGACAATTCCATTGAATTGATGAGGTGAGGACGTCGGGAAGCCAATCGATAAGATGTCCTTAACTGGTGACGCTCCATATCTTAAGGAGCTTGTAGAACCATATTGCCCCACTAGAGGGCGTGTTGTAGCATATTTTCCCACTAGAGAGTTACGCTCACTAAATACGGGGCTACTTGTGGTTTCTAGAGTCTTAAAGTAGGATAGAGCCAGAGCCTTCAGGTATCAAGCTCCTCCTCTTTTATGAACCAGCTCCACCTTCAGTCCTGGAGGCTCCGCCCCCTCATGGAGACTGAAGACTTTCCTCCTGATGGTCTGATAGTTAGACCTGAACCAGGTTCACCTGGTCCAGACCTAGAGATGCTGCTAGAGGCTGAGAGGAGGGGGGACGCTAGGATACACTGAGCTCCTCTCTCCTCTAGGATACACTGAGCTCCTCTCTCCTCTAGGATACACTGAGCACCTCTCTCCTCTAGGATACACTGAGCACCTCTCTCCTCTTTCCTCTCTCCTTATGGACACATTTGCGGTTCTTTATTGCACATTATTAAATCTGCTTCCTCCCCGGAGTCTTTGTGCCTTCTCGCCTCACAGGGTCCATTGGACCTTGCTGTGTCTGCAGCCGGTCCTGGCTCCTGGGCCCTGCCCCCGGACTCCTTGGCCCTGCTTCCTGCATGCTGGCCCGGGCCTGGCCTCCTTCTGGAACCGCTTGTCATATTCAGGGTTGCTGGAGCTGATACCAGCTGACATTAGGGGAAGGCCGGGTTCACCTGGACGATTGGGTTCAGACAGAGTTCTCCTCGACAGGCTGACACCATCTCAGGGCTCATAGAGACAGACAACCATTCACACCCACACCTACGGACAGTTTAAAGTCCAATTAACCTGAGCTGCCTGTCTTTGGACTGTGGGTGGAAGCCGGAGAACCCAGATGGAACCCACGCTGCCACGGAGAGAACATGCAACCTCCACACAGAAGGACCAAACCCTGGCCGCTCTGGCTGTGAGGTGCTATAGCCACTACACCACTGTGCATCCCTGTACACAAACCATATGTATCATTAGTATTATGAGCTAGTAACGTTAGCAGTATGATTCTTCCGTTCATTACATCATGATGCGTTCAGGATCTGCTCAGTAAAAAATAGAATTGGATGAAGGTAAATTATAATGTGTTCAAATATAATAACAACATAATATATATTTGAGATGTATTATAATGTGTTTACATCTTATAATACATCATTAAAACTATTAATAATTATATTTGTTTGAACCCATAAAAATACAACCTTTTATTTCCTGAATTGTGTCTTTTTATGACGAAACCCTAAAACTATTTAAACAAAATAAAATGAACATTTACAATTGTTAATGGTTTACTGACATTAGAGCAGTTTTTTCTTGTGTGCTGAGTGTACTGTGTTTCTAATTAAAACCTCCTGCGCTTTTATTTTGAAGGTTGTCTGCAGTGTTTCGGTCACGTTCGCTCACGCGCTGTGAGCAATGGATCCACGGAGCGTCCACGGGCTTCTCGGCTGGAACATCTCGTCCACGTGAAGACCGGAATACAAGGTGGCCGGGCGTGTGGCCGGTAGGAGGAGCCCCGGAGTCTCGTCTTCGTCGGACACGACTTCCGCATTCCTCAACCGTCAGAGCGCCGCAGGGCCGAGAGCACCGTGCAGCACGCGCACTCCGCACGCGCACTCCGCACGCGCCGCGGACGACGGTACACCGACCCGACCAGCCGGCCAGCCGCAGCAATGGGTACGTAACCGGCATCGTGTCTGACGGCTCCGTCGGGCGGCAGAGAGCCGATGCGGTCCGCGGCGCGTCTCCGGGCAGCACGGCGGCTGCTGGAGGGTTAGAGAAGAGAAGTGGCTGAGGCACCCAGAAACCACTCCAGGGTTTATTGAACTGTATTCAACTGGTCCCACAGGTTGGAACCACTAATGTAGGCAACGGGCTGGTGTCCGACCAGATGACCACGTCTATTGCACATTGTTATAAGGAACACTAAGGCCTATTTAATGTAGACATTGTATACGAGAATAGCATTGTAAAAATAATACGTCAACAAAAAGCCACATAAATCCATAAACAATATGTTTACTGTTATTCTATTTCTTTCTTCCCTTCATCCTTCTCGCTTGACAAACTTCTGTAATAAGAAATAAAACCATAGCTTTACCATAACCACAGAAGACCTGGTCCACCCCGATTAGCCAATATCTTTGAATGCAAAGGCGATGCAGGGAATGATCTGACTCAACTCATCGTCTACACAGGCGTGTGATAATGTTCATGATTTCACAGCAGGCACAGCTCTTTGAGTGGGGAATCCACTTCTGTGCCTTGTAAAAAGATGTGCTATATTAAATATAAAAAAAACTCATGAGTATTTGTGCCCACTTTTGGAACTCTACCGGCAATAAGGCAGATTAACTGGACAATGTGTCTCAGCAGGGTCTATTTGATGAATTCAGGGCCAATTATTGCAACAATCATACAATGTCCAATGTTGATGCATTGAAATACATGATGCGCATTATATTATATATTTGATTTGTGAAAAAAACAAACGTCACTATCTCGACTGTCTGCCTTGGGCACCGCATGACCGAGTAATGGTGTGTGTGTGTGTGTGTGTGTGTGTGTGTGTGTGTGTGTGTGTGTGTGTGTGTGTGTGTGTGTGTGTGTGTGTGTGTGTGTGTGTGTGTGTGTGTGTGTGTGTGTGTGTGTGTGTGTGTGTGTGTGTGTGTGTGTGTGTGTGTGTGTGTGTGTGTGTGTGTGTGTGTGTGTGTGTGTGTGTGTGTGTGTGTGTGGGGGGGGGGGGGGGGGGTCCTTGTGCCCCTTAATTGAGCCTGGTATATACTCCACGGTCTACCTGAGTTTGTTGTTGACCATGTCCATCCCCTCATGACCACAGTGTACTATCTTGTGATGGCTACTTCCAGCAGGATAATGCCCCATGTCACAAAGGTCAATGCGTCTCTTGAACATGACGGAGTTCACTGGACTGCAATGGGGACCTGAAAAGTGAGACTTAAGAGAAGTACAGGAGAAACCTAGTGCACACATAATAATAATGAATGAATAATGACTTGGATACAGACTATATCTCATCTGAGGGAACACAAATCAGATGCGTCCACAGACAGCAAGCAGTGACCTGTCTACCAGTAACTTATGCACACTAAGTATAATCAGCTGAAGGTTTTAAAGGTTTCGTAATATATGGCCGATACACAGCTATATCCTGCTTGCAGCGCCAGTTTCACCCTTAACCAAAAATACCTGATTTGACTTAAGTTTCACTTGCGCGGTCTGCCCATTGGCTGAGCCGTTTCTGTCGGTGTGTAGGCGTGTCCACGCCTCTTGACACATAATGTCATCACTGCGCGCCTCGTTCCTCTGTGTCTTGCATGCGGTCTCCTGAGGCGCTACTACGTGGTCCTCCTGGTTCCCTTCTGCTCTGAATGTGTGACATTCTTGAGGGGCGCAATCATCTGCATGGCTGTTTCGAATACAGATCCACAAAGCTCACACCTCCTATCGTTCATTCATAATACAGTAGATCATTAAATAATCTACATAGAGATATATTTAAATAATGTAGTAAGGCATTAAACAATACTATACACATAGATATTCTTTAATACCCAGTGTGAAGTTATAGCAAATTAGTAAAGCCCAATGTACACACGGCTATAGTCATTTATCCAATTGAACATAATATACGACACATTCTTCACCTACAAAGCCTTGATTGGTGATGCTCCATCGGATCTTAAGGAGCTTGTAGTACCATATTGCCCCACTAGAGAGCTTGTAGTACCATATTGCCCCACTAGAGAGCTTGTAGTACCATATTGCCCTACTAGAGAGCTTGTAGTACCATATTGCCCCACTAGAGAGCTTGTAGTACCATATTGCCCCACTAGAGAGCTTGTAGTACCATATTGCCCCACTAGAGAGCTTGTAGTACCATATTGCCCCACTAGAGAGCTTGTAGTACCATATTGCCCCACTAGAGAGCTTGTAGTACCATATTACCCCACTAGAGAGCTTGTAGTACCATATTGCCCCACTAGAGAGCTTGTAGTACCATATTGCCCCACTAGAGAGCTTGTAGTACCATATTACCCCACTAGAGAGCTTATAGTACCATATTTCCTCATATTAGGCTATACACAATAGACTGAAATGAATTGAACTTAATTGTCTAATCGAAATGGTTGAAAAGAAGGAAATTTAAATCGGCCCAAAACTTTCAGTCTATCTGTACTGAATTCTCCAGAGATTATCATCTGTCGGAAAGCTTTGTTTTAGACCATAGCCGCACAGCTTGACAGTGTTCTTTAATACTTTCACTATAAAGGGAAGTCAGATTTATTTAGGGAAGTTAGTTTCACAAATTTGATGTTTGTGAGTGTTGTGATAAAATAACCACGTTATGTGCCATTAAAAGGGAGGAGGATTGGAGAAAGGATACAAGGTCCAAACTTATATTAGCATATATTAGATAGCTGAAATATAATCATTCCTTAAAAACTATTTTCTAAAAAAATAGAAGATAAAGTGATGGCTCAGTGTGCAGGACATAGTTTGAGGAAGTAGTCTGTTTCTTTAGTAAAACAAGGGGTTGATTTATTGTCTTAATAGTGCAGCCAATATAAAAATAGACTCAGGTAGCAGCCAAAAAGGAGAAGCTTGAATTAGGAAGCGGTACTGGGCTTCTGTAACGGATGTCATCCAGGGAACTTTCTGTTTCCACAGAAAGGTTTGTATGAAACTGATATCTTGAAATTATATTTGTAAAACATGGCCATGGTTACACTTGTTGGCCAGAATCTCAAATTACAAATTTGCCTCAGAGCGGATCAGGAAAGACTCCCCAAAAAACTGAAAAAAACTCATTCACAGAGGCAGGAGACCGGCCACCAGGCATGAGAGGCATCGTGAAAGAGGCCAGACCAATGTGGTAGGAGGCACAGAGAAGGAGGCCAGGTCTAGGCCAGATGCTGGATGAAGGAAGCAGGGGCAAGGACCCAGGACCATGAGGCACAGCAAAGGAGGCAGGACCATGAGCCAGGGCCCAGGAGCCAGAACCGGCTCCAGACACAGCCAGGTCTAATGAACCCTTTAAAAGGCAAGAAGACACAACAACTCTAGGGAAGAAGTAGAGTCAATAATGTGCAATAAAGATACATAAATGTGTCCAGAAGCAGAGAGAGAAGGGGAAAGAGTAGCTCAGTGTTCCCCAAGATGTTCCCCAGAAACCTAAAGGCCTATAGCAGTATATCTAGGGGCTGGAACAGGTCAACCTGAGCCACCCCTAACTATAAGCGCTATCAAAGTGTCTTAAGTCTACTCTTATATGAGGTGACTGTCGGCCTCCAGGACTGAAGATGGAAGCTGGTTCCATAAAGGAGGAGGAGCTTGATACCTGAAGGCTCGGGCTCCATCCTACTTTAAGACCTTAGGAACCACAAGTAGCCCCACATTTAGTGAGCGTAACTCTCTAGTGGGGCAATATGGTATTACAAGCTCTCTAGTGGGGCAATATGGTACTACAAGCTCTCTATTGGGGTAATATGGTACTACAAGCTCTCTAGTGGGGCAATATGGTACTACAAGCTCTAGTGGGGCAATATGGTACTAAAAGCTCTCTAGTGGGGCAATGTGGTTATTTTGTACGATGACTCTTCTGGTTACATTTTATTGAATGAATTGAAGTGGCCGTGGGACAGACACCGTCTCTATAGAGCTGTGGGTGGGTAACTGCTCCAATGGATGTGCAGAGAAGGGTGTAAGACTACAACTCTGCTTCTGCTTCCTGATCTGAACTCTGGGTTTTCATGCATGAAATCAACTTGGTCATGTTTGTAGAAATGAGATCTGCTCCATCCAAAGTGGGAAGTGTGCCGTCTCTCCTCATCAGATGTGGTTTCCCCCCAAAAAATTCTAAGAATCATCTACGTAGCCCACAATGTTTCCCGGACACCACCTCGGCAAACAATAGTTGAATGATGTCATGCAAGCTATACATCTCATCGTTGACCACATTTTGAAAAGGCACAGAGAAAAGGATGGAGTCCGACATTGTTTTTAGCGTATGTACACACCGATTCCACACTTGTGATCTGATTGGATCACAACGCAAGCGAGGTCCGATCTCGTAGCGTACAGAGTTGTCATTATGTCCTGAGGTCAAAAGTCAGACTAATGTTAATGCAGACCAGTGAGTGATGATCACAGCTTACACAGCAACTAGTTGCACTTTATCAACTTCTTTGCTTAATGCAACTTGTTTTTTATATTTCGTGATGAACCGGTATCTTTCAAAATAAAAAGCCCTTTCAAACATGTTTAATCAAACAAGAAAAAGAACTTGGACACCCAATATTGGAGAATCAATCTGTATAAATTATTTAGGATTTTAAAAACAATTTCAATTTTTGTCTTTGTTTTTAAATGTGTATTTGTTCGGATAAGACTGGATAAGACTGTTTGTTTGTACTGTCATGTTACTGTTACTCATACTCTGGTCAAACTGTGGTGCATGTAGGGTTCGGGGGATCATGAAGAACTTGAAGTTGGACCGACACAGGAGTGAAGCAAAGCAACATGGCGGTCTTCAAGCCGGAGAATGTCGAAGACTTCTATGAGATCGGGGATGTTCTGGGAAGGTATGGATACATCATCTTGTTTACCTCAATGCATGTTGTTTTGTTTCCCCTGTATGCCAACTCATTGGATTAGCAATGAAACCTTCTCTATGTAGGTGCAATGCTCATTTCATCAAAGATGAACGTTTTTCACAGAGGTGAAGAGAAGTTTAGACTATTTGACCGTAATCCCAGTTCAGGTGCTGCAGCCACTAGTGACGTGGTATTGTTATTAGTCGGCAAAAACAAACACCATTTGAGTTGCGATGGCAGAGTTGCTGTTCTTTTAAGGTTATCGGCCCGTGTTTGTTTACTCCAGGGAAATGAAGGTTGTGTAAAGCGTGTTATCCATCGTCCGGCGGTCTCGGGCTGTAGCCCTGAAGCTCCGTCCCGGCTGCTGTGAAGGACGGACGGACAGATTCATCGTTAGATTATCAAACTGTCAAATTACATTACATCACATGTCATTTAGCAGACGCTTTCATCCAAAACGACTTACAATAAGTGCATTTCAACCTAGAGTATAAACTAAGAACAACAAGAATACAGAAAGTAACATTTCTTCAACATAGTCAAGCTACAAAAGTACTACAATAAGAGATATTTAAGTGCTACCAAAGTGCGAATCAGTGTTTTAATCCAGATATAGTCCAGATATAATCAGCACGATGACGTGGTATCTGGAGCTCGGTGGTGACGCCCTGTGAACTGTGCTCCTGCCCCATGCAGTGGGCACTTCGGACAGGTCCGACAGGTCCGGGAGCGAGCCACCGGGACGCTTTGGGCCGGCAAGTTCCTGAAGATCCGGAAGAACGCGTGCAGCCGCCTCGGCCTGGTCAGGAGCTGCGTGGAGAAGGAGGTGGAGATCCTCCAGGCTGTCCAACATGCAAACATTGTGACTCTCAAGGACGTTTTTGAGAGCCGAGCCGAGGTGGTGCTCATTCTGGAGCTGTGAGTTGTGTGTGTGTTTTGTCCCATTATTACCTTCGCATTGAAAATGCAGAAGGTAATGTTTTGGCCGGTGTGTATTTATTTGTGAATATGTCCGTCCGTCCGTTTGTTATTCGTCTAAATCAGACAAAACTGAGCCGATTCTTATGAAACTTGGTGGGATGATTGGTCATGACCCAAGGAACAATCGATTAGTTTTTGGGAGTGATTGGGTCAAAGGTCAAGGTCAAGGTCACGAAAAGGTGAAAAACGTAAATTTGCGATATCTCGGTTAATTGGCATCCGATTTGCGTGAAACTAGTGCCAAATTGTTCATAATTCAATCTTGTGATATGCGAAGGTATGCGCTCTACCGAGTGCCCATTCTAGTTGTTGTATGTTCTCGAGCATAATCCAGTGGTCATCTGCATGTGTGTCATGGTAGGATCAGGAGGTCTGCTCTGACCCCGCGTCTGTGTGACCTTTCAGTGTCAGCGGGGGGGAGCTGTTTGACTTTATTGCTGAGAAGGAGAACCTGCTGGAGAGCGAGGCCATAGAGTTCATGACGCAGATCCTGGAGGGACTGGGCTTTCTGCACAGCAAGAACATCGGCCACTTCGACCTGAAGGTACCGGGGAACCGTCGCCTCTCTGCTGGCTCCAGATGTTTGGGATCCGATGTGAAGTCATCGTGGAACCCTAACGGCGTTGTCTCTCTCCAGCCGGAGAACATCATGCTGTCGGACAAAGTGGCGCCGCCCCACGTCAAACTCATCGACTTCGGCCTGGCCCACCACTTCCACCAAGGGGAGGAGTACAAGAGCACCAGTGGCACCCCACAGTACATCGGTGAGGAGGAGGAGGAGGAGGAGGAGGAGGAGGAGGAGGAGGAGGAGGAGGAGGAGGAGGAGGAGGAGGAGGAGTCCTTCATTTGTGTCTTTGTGGTTTTAGTTATCAATCTGAACATTCAGCCATGGACAATTTAAATATTATATTATTCATTAACGAAGAGCGGCAAAGTCAAAGTTCAAAATTTTTTCAAGACATGTTTAATAGATATGATTTCTAATAATTGATCTTTATTTGTATTTATTGTTAGCAGTGTGTACCGGTGCTGATGGTTGCTCTGTGCAACACATCCCATTTAAGATGTTTGCAAGGAATACAGTTAAAGTAACGTAAATACACCTGTAGGCAGGTGGAATCTGATAAGACACCAGACACACAGACACCAGACACAAAGCTATCTCCTGGGATTTCTATTTCTCGACTACTTCGAAAGTAATAGAAATATTAAATGAATCTGCGTCAACAACCTCTATGGTGCATTTACCAATGTGACGAAATTACTTTAAGCCTAGACTAACTCAAAGTGCCTTGAAACTGTGTCGCTCAGTACAAACTACAAGTCAAGTGCATCAATTCAGTACATCTATTAGTGGAGTTTATTGTCCCAATAAAGGACAACAAACATGACCATACAGTCAGCTCTGAACTAAACAACAGGAAACATTTGATCCATTAATAAAGAGAAATCATGCAGTACATCACCATGTACTCGCTTTGTTTTTATCCTGGTGTGGCGTCAACAGACACCACGTAACACATGTATACATTAGATCCAGTACAAAATATTTGCCTCAATCCAGAGTGTCAGATCATGGTTTAGAGACGGCAAACTGGTTTGTAATGGAGGTGGAGGTGCCCCTCCCCCACACATATACTATCAATGCGCGTAGGATGAAAACACTCTTCAATCATTCCCTCAATGGGGAGTATCAGATCGATTGCCAATCAGAACAGGCCCACGCTGCAGCTCTCACACGCTTCTCTTCAGGGTTGACGTATTACCACCTCTGTGACCTCAAGGTCACACGTCCAACACGGCGTCCGTCTGTCCTCGATGACGCGCCCCGAGCCCGGCTGAACGCGCCATTTCTCTTCTGCCTCGTTCCTGTCAGTAACCTCATTGAGCATTTCTGGTCTGGTATGAAATGCTGGAACCAAAGCCTTGTGTTTCTGAGTATTTATTGTGCCTCTGGACAGATGCAGCGCGCCACAGATACGAGTCTATACCTCTCTGCTGCCTGACGGGTGAAGCTTCTACCCCTCTGCAGTTTTACAAGCAGGAGAGGACATGCACTCGTTCTTCTCCTGCAAACAGATGCTTTATGTGAAATATATAAAAATAAGCAAGAGGATGAATGTTTTTCCAACGACTAAAACATCCACACATTTTAGATTCATGTTATATTTACAGGGTTCGTACCTGAAAATGTACAGGGTTCGTACGGAAAACCTGGAAAAGTCATGGAATTTTAAAATGGTCATTTCCAGGCCTGGAAAAGTCATGGAAGAAACTTAAATGATAAAAGTTTGGGAAAAGTCATGGAAATGTGTTATCACGTGTTGATTTACACCGAGTTTGAAATAATTCATATGTTTTTTTTTTAAAGAAAAACGCTCAAAATATAAGCCGGCGTACGCTCTCAATACGCTACGTTTTCTAAATTGTTCATGTTCACACCGAGATTTCAATTTGGTCATGGAAATTCGGTTTAAAGTCATGGAAAAGTCATGGAAAAGTCCTGGAAATCCATTGGTCAAAATGTGTAAGAACCCTGTATTTAGTGAAACTGCTTTTTTAAGTGTTTGTCACTGAACTTTAAAACCCTCCCATGTCCGTCTGTCTCTTGTCCATCATCCTTTCCTCTTCGTCTCTCTCTCTCTCTCTGTATGTTTTTCTATCCATTTCTCCATCCCTCCGTCTGTCTCTCCCTCTCTTCCAGCCCCGGAGGTGATCAACAGTGAGCCGCTGAGCACAGCAGCAGACATGTGGTGAGTGGCGGAGGCTCTCCCTCTGAGGGGACAGGCTTGTGTTCGTCTTGGAGGTTGAAAGCACATGACTGCTTTTGTTTTGTCCTTCAGGAGCATCGCGGTTATTACCTACATACTGTAAGTTGTGTTTGTGTGTTTGTCATGTCCCTGTGTGTTGATGCACACACTCTGTGAAACATGGTATCTCTTGCACCACAGGGTCTATTTAATGTTTTATAGATCTTATAAACCTCCCGTGTGTCGTGGCCTTCAGCCTCTTGGAGCTAGAAGGACCCAAACCGTGACCTGTGTTCACGGCTCACTCTGTCCTCAGGCTGAGCGGTTTGTCGCCGTTCCAAGGCGAGACTGATGAGGAGACTCTGAGGAACATCAGTGTCATGAACTACGCCTTCCCTCCGCAGTACTTCAGCATGACCAGCTCCATGGTCAAGGACTTCATCCAGAAGCTCCTGGTGAAAAGCCCCGGGTAGGACGAGTAGGAAACGATGAGCAGAGCCCGGTTGTGTAGCGCGTGTTCCCTGGGGCTGGGAACACATGACGTACTGCTGGGTCGACCCTTTATGTTTCACCCCGATTACAAAACACACAGTAGACTGATGGACTGAGGGTTTCTTTAGGGCCTGAGGCCTCAGGCTCCAGGAAGATGATTACCTGTTGCTCTCCTGGTCCGTTGTCATGACGTCTGTATCCATGTTTCAGGGAAAGAATGACGGCTGAGGAGTGTCTGCTCCATCCCTGGATCAAGGTGAACACACACCTGCACGCCTTCTTCGGGTGTTCAACGGTTGATGTGTGTGACTGTGTGTGACTGTGTGTTACTGCATGTTACTACGTGTTACTGCGTGTTACCATGTGTTACACTGTGTTACTGCGTGTTACCATGTGTTACATTGTGTTACTGTGTTACTGTGTTACTGCGTGTTACCATGTGTTACATTGTGTTACTGTGTTACATTGTGTTACTGTGTGTTACCATGTTTTACATTGTGTTACTGTGTTACCATGTGTTACTGTGTTACCGTGTGTTACTGTGTGTTACTGCGTGTTACCATGTGTTACTTTGTGTTACTGCATGTTAATGCATGTTACCGTGTGTTACTATGTGTTACTGTGTGTAACGTTGTGTTACTGCATGTTAATGCATGTTACCGTGTGTTACTATGTGTTACTGTGTGTAACGTTGTGTTACTGCATGTTAATGCATGTTACCGTGTGTTACTATGTGTTACTGTGTGTAACGTGTTACTGTGTGTTACATTGTGTTACTGCATGTTACCGTGTGTTACATTGTGTTACTGCGCGTTACATTTTGTTACTGTGTGTTACTGTGTGTTACATTGTGTTACTGTGTGTAACATGTGTTACTATGTGTTACCGTGTGTTACTATGTGTAACGTGTTACTGCGTGTTACATTGTGTTACCGTGTGTTACTATGTGTAACGTGTTACTGTGTTACATTGTGTTACTGCATGTTACCGTGTGTTACATTGTGTCACTGTGCGTTACATTTTGTTACTGTGTGTTACATTGTGTTACTGTGTGTTACTGTGTGTTACTTACGACCACTGCACATGTCTCAGCCCATCACACGCACACAGGTGGCCAATAGGAATCGGTCTTCAATCAACATGAAGAACTTTAAGAAATTCAACGCAAGAAGAAAATGGAAGGTGAGCGTGGCTTCGTGTGCCAACCCGTGTGTGCGTGTGTGCGTGTGTGTGTGTGTGTGTGTGTGTGTGTGTGTGTGTGTGTGTGTGTGTGTGTGTGTGTGTGTGTGTGTGTGTGTGTGTGTGTGTGTGTGTGTGTGTGTGTGTGTGTGTGTGTGTGTGTGTGTGTGTGTGTGTGTGTGTGTGTGTGTGTGTGTGTGTGTGAGAGAAAGAGAGACAGTAGAGAGATGAGTCTGATCCCCGCTCACAGCCCGCCCTCGTTGATTTGCCCTTGAGCAACACACTTGACCCTGATTGGCTCCCTGTCGGTGTTCTACGGTCTGTGATGAAGATAAAACGGTCAGCTAAATGTAAAGAGACGATGCAATAAGACTCAAACTTGGGGGTGTGTGTTTCGTTGTGTGCAGCACCTTTTAGCTAACGAGTCCTGTGAAGAGTGCCAGACATTAGTTCAGACGCACCTGAGTGTTACGATGACTTTAGCAGGGTTCGTACGGTCATGGAAAACCTGGAAAAGTCATGGAATTTTAAAATGGTTATTTCCAGGCCTGGAAAAGTTATGGAAAAACTTAAATCATAAAAGTTTTGGAAAAGTCATGGAAATTTGTTATAATCACATGTTCATTCACGGCGAGTTTGAAATAATTAATGTTTTTTTTAAAGAAAAACGCTCAAAATATAAGCCGGCGTACGCTCTCAATACGCACAATGTTCTACATTTTTCATGTTTTTACCGAGATTTCAACTTGGTCATGGACATTTTGTTTAAAGTCATGGAAAAGTCATGGAAAAGTCCTGGAAATCCATGTGTCAAAATGTGTAAGAACCCTGCTTTAGGTCACAGACACATAATTGGAAGAATCTACGTACCTGAGTCGGATGAGTAGTGGATGTTCCTTCATTTAGTCCAAAATAATGTTCCAATAAGTTTCTTGTGGTGTACTTAACAACTGTAATGTAACAGAAGTTCTCAATATAACATCCAAACATGTCAATGGTCACATACATGATTCATATATTCAATTTATTTTTTATATAGTCCAATATCACAAATTACAATTGTTCCTCCGAGGGCTTTACAATCTGTACATCCCTGACCTTTGACCTCATAGCAGATCAGGAAAAACTCCCAAGAAATAGAAGAAACCCTTTCCCGGGAAAGAAAGGGAAGAATCCGTCAGCATAGAAGTATTGAGCTGCGGTAAAGAGTCCGGGGAGCTACTTGGAGTTCCGTGTCTCACTCGAGGAAACTTTAACATGTCGACGGGAAGTCGGGGTTCGAACTGCCAACCTTGTGTTTAAAGAATGACACAATGAGCTTTCACTTACAAGAGCCCACCATTGTTCTCACCTGTAAACGGCACTTTGATGCACTTGTGTTGTCAATATTAGTAAGAAGACTTGACATGTAAGAAAAGGTTGGTAAATAAAAAGATGCACACCATATGTGTTCAAATCAGAGAAGCACATTATGTTCTACGATCAACTACCCACAAGTTATTACAAATATCCACAGCAGGGTTTTAGTTCAAACTAAAGACACATTGTCGTGCTCCAGCCAAGCTGAAAAAAACATGGCAATCAGGGGAGCCTTCTTATTTTCATTCTTTATACAGCAACAATGAAAAAAATGATTTAAAAATAATTTGAAGTCATTTTCAGAATTGCAAGACTATTTTTCATCTTCTAAAATGACAATGAAGTTCTTTCCCATCCAAGATCCTCGGTCATGGTACCAGGGTTCATGCATTGTGGTTGGCTGGCGATCTTTACCGTGTCTCCTCCCCCCAGATGTCCTACAACATGGTGTGGATGTGTAACCGGCTGGGCCAGCTGAAGCTGCTGAAGGGCAGCTCGGATCCAGACCCTCTACAGGTGAGACCGCTTCATCCTGATACATTTAGAGATGTTATTTTAAGACCAAAAGGGCAACTTTAAGTCTCAAGAAAATAATTATTTATTTTTAGCGAAGATAATGTTATATTATTTATTATATAATAAAATAGTATAAATTATATAATTTTTAGGTGAAATATTATATTATTTATTATAATATAAAGAAGTATAATATTATTTATATTATTTATTATAATACAAAGAATAATATTATTATTTATTACACAAAGTACTTTCCAGAATTGGTAAACGAACTTCAGAATAGCATTCATCAATAATAAAGAGGAAATATAAAGATACATGGAGTGAAACCATTATGTGTAGGTCCGGTTGTCCAAACTAAAAGGCCCGTTACCCGTTTTTTAATGGCATGTGTGAGGGATTGTTTTGAATAAGCTTGAATATGACTATCTGTAATAGATATTACTGTACAAAAATTGCACATTTGTGTCTTGCGCTCGTCCCTCTGATCGAATCCTTTTCTTCCAGAGACAATGTGAAAGCGACGCAGAGGACACGGAGAGCAAGCCCGCCTCTCTGCTGCGGCGCAGGCTCAGCAGCACCTCCTAGAGCTGAGCAGAGGAAGGGGGAGGAGTCCGGGATGTTCATCAGGAGGGAGCCGCGGTGACGGGAACGGGACCCCGACGTCGACCGTCTCGGAGGTCCGGGAGCTTCACATGAGTGGGCGGGGCCTCCCGCCACACACATCTCGACATGTGAACACTCAGTGGACACGTCGGCTGCTCTCGGCTCATCGATACTGAGGATACGTCCCGCTACAATGTATTTCAGTTGGGAATCTCTTTGGTAACACGGTGTGCATAGAACATGCATTGTGTGATCAAAGAGAGATGCAACATATTTTAAT
This sequence comes from Liparis tanakae, assembly GCA_036178185.1. NCBI lineage: Eukaryota > Metazoa > Chordata > Actinopteri > Perciformes > Liparidae > Liparis > Liparis tanakae. Next base: position 20,036,095 of record CM070106.1, read on the forward strand.
TGTGATAATATATAATTTGGTAAAGAACTTGAGGAACAGTACAACGTGAGAACATGCATTGATACAAAGACAAAGGTCCCAATAGCCACTCTGAGTTGTACCTTGCAACACATTTAAATGGAGCTATGTTGTCATGTCTTTGGTACGAGAACCGCTGAGCACAAACCACCCGGCATGTTTCCCTCTGGAAAGATGAAATATGTGAATCACTTCCAACAATATGTCTTGTTAGATGTTTTGTACTCATGTAATTATATTACGTGTCTTGTGATGTATCTTTTTGAAATGGCACAATCATACATGTGTTGTAAATAACCTCATTACATACTCATTATCTTTTTTTTCATTGTCTTTCCAAGACTTAAATAATTCTAACATCACCATAAGTATTTTTTCACCTTCATCGTCTGTTGATTCATTTGACAAAGCAAATTACAATTAAACTGCTTTTATCACTCTTATACTGTCGGTCTATGTTAATACAGAATGTATTGAAATGCCTCATATACAAACAACTGAAGTGGTTGAAAATAATGGTTATAATAAAGGATCTTTTTTTAATAGAAGCATGTTTGCTGTTTTCCTACACACAGTAGTATATAAAATATAAATAGATTTAGATGTTGTTACCAAACAAATTTGCTTATTTTAACAATTAATTCAGCAAAATAAATTTCCTGCAATAAGCCACACACTATGAAAAAAGGATGCAGCGTGTAGAGGAGAGACTAAGAACATGGCTTGAGTCATAAACTCATATCTGGTCTTTCAAGGAATCTTCATGGTTAAGAAATTGCACGTGACAAAAAAGAGCCGAGCGATAACAGGCTGCATGTTTGAAAGTGCATTAAGGAGCCAGATAAACACGGTATTTTAGTTTATTAGCTACATTATCTTATTCATATTTTGAGGAATTGACCTTGAAACGGCTTTCCATCAAATACAGACAGTGGGCCAACACGATTGAAACCAATGCAGAAGTGCCTTGAACCTGCATTCTTTCTAATGGCCATTAGGGGGCGACTCTGGTTGCTCAAGATAGAACCGTGTAGACGTCTGAGGAAACGTCTTCTCGCTTGACCTTATGAACGGGTTCCTCAGCATCAAAAACGACATGAATCTGGACCCTCACCAGGGCTCTATTTCCTCGTACCTGGATAACGTAGTTAGCTGGCTAACTTTCCGAATAAGATTATGTAAGTCAGGCTTTTCGG